>CM058044.1:45953254-45993662 GCA_030169165.1 Centaurea solstitialis
AACTTTTTCAAAAGTTATAACTTTTGTTTTTTTATTTCAAAATAGTTATAAAGGATATAACGAATATAGTCTAACAAACAATAATAGTCCATTGCCTACAACTAATGCATGCCAAACAAACTACAATCCTTACATTGCGGATGACAAACTCAAATCCTCACATTTTTGTCTAAGCAAATCACCTCAAACTCAAAACCAACCATGCTTGCCCAGGGGGCGGCCAACTCGATCTACCACAACGTTAGTGGCTCAAATAGTAGTGTTGTTGATCTCAATTTCTTTTTATGGTAATCATATGCTTATGGACCAGCTTACGCGTACCGACTAATACTCGAAAGACCTTTTTGACCTAGAGTCATTGTAGGTGAACCTCTATGACCATAGGAGCTTTGGCAATGTCTGAATTTAAACATGGGTAAATGAGATTTTCCAGTACAGCACTCAAGATTTTACCTGTATACAACAACCCAAGTGATTGATTTCAAAATTTTGTATCAATGGATATTTCGACTCACCAAAAGGGATTTCAATGCATGTTTCTCTCATCCCGACATGTCATTCGTTACCTATCGTAACTCTTTTCTTTTTCCGACCCATGTATAGCGTTTTTGTATACAATATTCGTAAGAGTTCCAAATAATTAATGTGAATTTGTGATTCACCTAAAATAACTCAACGATGTTTAGGTTTTTATAAGCATACTAAATCATATTTAAATGTAACATTACTCCTAAAATTTTAAATTAATAGGAATAAAAAATCTGAAATATATTTTTTTGTTTTTATTAATTTATTGCTTTTGAAGATGTAAAGTGAGCCAAGGGGGAGTCGGTTAGCCGCGTGGTGGCGTAATGAGCTGTCAGTCGTGCCAATCAACCAGGTAGCCGACTAGCCGGTGCCAAACTTTCGCGGCTCGGCTCCTATAAACACGCATTCTCTTCAAATCATTGACTTCTATTGATTTTTAAGTAAACTACATTTTTAGTCCTTATAATTTCTTAAATTTGGACTTTAGTTCTTGTACTTTTTGAAAATATGGTTTTAAACTTCTTACCGTTTAAATTTGCAATTTATTGTTGTTTTTATCTTTGAAGAGAAGACAACTCTCCGTGTTCATTGGTAGTTTAATGAAGTATGAGAAACGAAAATAACAATAAATTGTAAACTATAAGAGCGAAAACAATAATGAATTATTAATTATTAGGATAAAAGTAGTAATAGTTATAATCATACAAGCAAAAAATCATAATTTCTAAAAACACAAGGACGGAAATAACAATTTTCTACAAACTAAGACACAAAGAAGGTAGTGTGCTAATTGTTTTATCCCCTTTCCTTTTAGGACATCTTCAATAGGTAACACTATTTTTTTACACCAAATATCAAAAGTAGTTTAGTGTTATTAGTAATTCTTCTTCAATGAGTAACATTATTTTTTACACCAAATCATTTTTATATTAATTAATTAAACTTTTAATAATATCCTTATATTTATTAACTTTACAATTCATACTCATATTTTTATTTAGATCATAACTTTGATATTTTTTACTTTTTATTAGTTATTAATTAATTTATTGTAATTCATAAAACAAAACTTTTTATTAAATAATAAAATTACATTAAAAAAGAGAGAATACATATTAATTATTTTCATTACTATATTTTTCCGACAAATGATCGATTATGCATTCTAAAGCTCGAAGTGTGCTACTTTGTCTTTGATTTGTCTATAACAAGTCAGAAATTATTGAAATTGGTTATTATCATTTATCACCGTTTCAACCTCGATCGGTGGCACTTCTCTTGCAACGTCAATTATGTTTTCATCTTTCAATATTAACTTATTTTCTTCGAATATTTTATTAATTTGTATATTATTTATTTAATGTAAAAATAAATAAAAACTAATATAAAAACAAATTTTTTATATTTATAATATAAAATAAACCTATTAAAACCTTAACACTTTAAAAAACAAAAATAATAAATCTCAAAATTGAGGGACCAAAAATGTAATTAAAGGTAGGATTATCCACGAGACACGAAAGCTTAAAAAAACCAAGGTTGTTCGTGGTGAACCTTTTCTTGTGGACGTGCTTACTTGGGTAGCATCTCGCCAGGTGAGTTACACTGTGCTTGTTTTATATTGATGTGTGTGTATGTATGCATGACTGTGTGTGAAAGGGAACCACATGCCCTTGATGAGTTGTGAGGGTGGACTCGCGTCCTAAGCATGCGAGAAAAAGGGAACCACATGCCCTTGGTGAGTTGTGGGGGCCGACCCGTGTCCTAACTGACGGGAGATTTAATTCGATCTCATGAGAATCGTGTGTATGTTTGAGTCTGTTGATTGCTGACTTGTCATGATGTGATTGGTATGTGTGATTGATGGCACCGGTTATGGTATATGCCCGTGTGGCGGTATGAGATAGGCACAGTGCTAGCTCACTAAGCTTTAAGCTTACCCTTTCGTTGTTTCCCCTTTTCCTCAGGTTCTGGTTCGGAAGTGGATAAGGGTAAGGCCCCAGCTTGGTTTTCCTGTGGATGACGGTTCTGGTGACACCTTGACATTAAATTTTGGGTTTTTATGGGATTTTTAGTTATTTATTTTTTATTTTTTTACATTTATTTGAGCCGGTCGGCTGTGGATATATTTTTGTTTCGCAATAAATTCAGTTATTTAATTATTTTTATTTAAAATCTTTAAAAATCCTGTTTTTGAAAATTAGACGTTACACAATTAAAACCTACAATCCCTATCCTCTAGCATCAACCAAACTAGTTGATACTTGATAGAAACTAATCAGGACCTAACCTTTGTTACAAAACTAGTGATCAAACTCAGCAGAGAAAATAAATGTTATCATACTTAATTTTATCATAGTTATTTGTTAAGCAATTGAACTTTTAGATGTAGTATACTTTAACTAACATTAAATCCCTTGGTAATATCCAAAAGGAAAAAAGAAAACCTAATCTTAAATTCTATCAAAAGTAATCATTTGTTATTATCACGAATTAAAAAAATTTGACCTTTAAAAAAAATGTTAGATCATATTTTATGGGTTTAATAAGACCATTTTCAATGGGGTTACCAAATCTTACACTAAATACTAAATTTGGTGTAAATATCACTATTCACATCTCTAATGATGTCACTATTTTTCACACTAAATTTAGTATAATGAATAATATTGCACTATATTTGGTGTAACACAATTTTTAAGCTTTCGTGTCTCGTGGATAATCCTACCTACATAGTTCGGAACGTAATTCTAAGTATCTTAGCTTACCACATAAAGCTTAGGCTAAATCCTTAAGTCGAATCAATTAACTAAACATCTTGTTTCATCGACGGCTCACCCAGTTTAATCCTTTTAAAAGTTAATAATCTCAAAATCATAAATTATTTACCTTTGAGTTCTCATGATAAATCTTTATAAATCTATAAGTAGTTGAAGCCATAATCCACTTATAAACAAAATATCCCCAAACATTCTAATAATTTTCCTTAAATAATTTTGGCTAAAAAAACCAAAAGTTTACAAATCGAAACATTCCAGTAGAATTTTAAAACTTTAATAGTAAACAAAATCATATCTACATATTTTAAAAACTAAAGAATAACTTGAATAAAAGAAAAGAAATATAATTATTTACATGAATAGGTAATCAATTATAACATCAATAGTTGGATTTTTAAAAGATGCTTTCATCACTACCACCTATGAGTTTCCATATAGTAGCCAAACAGCAACTCTTCAAAATCAATAGGAATATGTACATTACATATATATACGTATATAGATACATATGTATATAACTTGCATGAAACCATAAAAGAAGCTCATGTCTAGTAGCAACTACGGAACACATCTAGGGACTATTTTGGCATGGCTTTTCATTGTTTTATATCACTCTTTTTGCAAAAGATAAATCAGTACTTTTAGTACTATCTGTTAATATAGGATGTTACGTTTTACTTTGGGTATTTATTGAGCCGTCGAATATTACCGGAACCAAAACAATAGCTTTCAAGCCTTTTTACACGACTCGTTTTCTACAACAATGATTTCACGACATAAGACATCGTAAAGAAAACTTAACTATGAGCGTTGGAGTCAAAAACTACCTTAAATCGATTGAATACTCGCAAAACTCTAGCTTGCTTCTTTGGCCGATTCCTCACTTGCCGTCTAACTTTTCCTCAAACTTCCAGAGAGATTATATGCTATGATAATGACTTACTCAAAGTGCTAATTTCCAGAATTTATCTAGCTTGACATCCAACTAACATCCCATAAAATCCGAAAAATCATCCATATCTTAAATTTTAATTTTTCTCTCTTAAAACTCCAATAAGCCAATCATTCTTATCTAACAATTTGATCCTTAGATATTTCTAAACCAAGTTAGCCACGTGATAAAAACAAACCACAAGTTATCATATTTTTTTCATCCATATCACATATGTAATTTTTTTTAACTCTTTATGGCTTAAAGAAAAACCCCTTCTTATTAAACACAAGAAATAAAAAAAATGTGGGGTGTTACAAATTGTATAGTTAGGTTGTTTCATTCAATTATGTATGCTTTGAACATTAATAAAAAAATATCCTTTACAAATTTAATATAACTATTAATTGAGAAAACAAGTTATAAAACTACTCAATCATTAAAACACTTTTCAAAAATGAAAAACAATCCAGTGATCATTTTAGGACTTTATTCTCCTATCATTTGTTTTAGATGAAATGCTTAATTTACTTTAAAGGAAAAAAGTGATTTTATGTCTAAAACAGTTGCTTTTTGACATGTGCACTAATGAACGCTAGCCAAAGGAATCATTATATGTATTAGCCGTTGTATCAAGAACTTTCCATGATTGTGTTTGCCTACTCTCAAAATAGAGCGGGCAACAAGAATAATCATAAATCCATAAAACATATGTTCCCATGTAGTCGATATTCTAGAAGCAAAGCTTCCTCGCCTCTTGCCTCTTTGTGTAGAAATGCTTTTCATGATTTGCAACTCTTTCTTTAACCACCAACTCGTTCTTTACCAGACATTTAGCCCAACCCATCGGGTTAACTCAATCTAAAGAGAACTAATTAGGTCAAGCTAGAGTGGTGCTTAAGAAGGACTAGGAAGGGAAGGCAACTACCTCGCATTTGGAGTGTGTTAAAATAAAGTATAATAGCATCACACCTTCTCATATGCTCGATTGCTTTGGTTCAAACCTGGTACACCTTGCTTAATACCTACGTTGGAAGCTATTCTATTCAACATGTACGCTAGCAGAGCACCTGATTGACACAGATCAACATTCTAGTAGCCAAACAATTGCCAAAGGAACCAAAAAAGGCTTGAGGGAGGATGATGGGCTTTTTACATGGGCTTTTTACATGATTAAGAACCCTTTCCATTGGGTGTTCTCATTATTTACTCAAATACTTGAAGATCTTGGTTTTTTTAAAGTATTTCTTTGCATTGTAAATATGTGTCCAATAGTAGATATAGGGGTGTAAATAGGTCGGGTTGGGTTGGGTTCGGGTTCAACCCATTTATTAATTGGGTTGAAAATCTCAACCCAACCCAACCCATTTAATTAAATGGGTTGAGATTTTCAACCCAACCCAACCTGATGGGTTGATGGGTTGATAGCGGGTTGACCTTTTTATGGGTTGATGGGTTGGTAGCGGGTTGAACCTGGGTTGACCCATTTAATTTAAACTTTAAATTTTCTCAAAACCCCGTTCAACAATCTGAAATTTATACCTATGATATAGACTGTGAAATCGATTTCGGCAACTTACTGTTTCGTGGTCGATGTTTGGTAATAGTCGTCGGTAGCGATGGCGAAGTCTACCGACTGTCCATCAAATTTTCTTCCGATGGAGGTGGTGGTGGCGAAGTTTGAACTTTGAAATTGAAAACGGAAAGGGATAAGTGAGAAAGTGATATGGAAATAACAAAATGGAATGGACAAGAGACTGTTTTAGGTTTAGGGAATTAGGGTTATATAATTTCTTTTAGTTTTCTTATTATTTATTATTTAAATTTTATGTTAAAATATAAAGTTAAATTAAATAATATGTTAAATGGGTTACAAACAAGTTAGAAATGGGTTGAGAACAGGTTACTAGTGGGTTGAAATCAGGTTGTAAATGGGTTAAAATCGGGTTGTAAATGGGTTGGGTTCGGGTGGTAAACAGGTTGGAAATCTCAACCCAACCCAGACCCAATAAATAATTGGGTTAGGCGGGTTGACCCAATTAACTTAAACGGGTTGAAAATCTCAACCCAACCTGCTACTATTGGGTTGGGTTCGGGTTGGGTTGGCGGGTTGGGTCATTTTTCGACAGCCCTAAGTAGATATGCTTATGCTTTTCCCCACCTGAGAATTATATGTCAAGAAGTCTTCCCACCGGTTAAACTTATTACAAATAGGTCATGTAGCTATAAATTTGACTTTTACACAATAATTGAAATCTTGATCAATAATCAAATAAATAGAATATTGTTTAATTTGAAAGAACAAAAAAAAATTACAGAGATTTGACCAATAATTGAAATGTTGATCATTAATCAAACGAAATTTGTTATTTTTATTTTCTGTACTGTTTTTTTTTCCATCAATTTTCTCTATTCTCTTTGTATTAGAAAACACACTTAACATTAAGATCTAAGAAAACGAAAACTCCCAGGTATCATGTTTTCCTTCTTTAATAATTGTTCAGATCAGTCTATGTTATTGAATAGGTACTTTAGATTTATTAGATGCTATCTTAATTTCAGTGTCTAAATATATATATATATATATATATATATATATATATATATATATATATATATTTTTAACGGCAGGTTAATTGTTAGTAAACACCTCAGTTAGATTAAATACGCCTTTGCCCGGGTTTGAACCCGGGACTTCTACTCCAAGAGTGTCTGTATATTGATATTGTAAAATATCAATTACTATATCCTTACATTTGTCAAGGAAAAAAAATCAATTTACCTTATATATATACTCTTGGATATTTTAAACAAAGATAGATGGTCTTGTAGTGGTAAAGCGCTTCCCCTCTATTCTTATTAGTTACGCGTTTGATTCTATACCACAATCTTTTTTTTTCTTTCAATTCTACCTTTGATTCTATACCACAATCATTTTTTTTCTTTCAATTCTACCATAATATTTACAATTTTGGTCTCTATTGATTTATAAAATCATTTTTTCAAGTCATATTAACACATATAGTCGTACATTGAATAAAATATGTTAAAAAAATACGTTTTAATTTTAACAAATTACACCGTTATAATTGTATTGTCGATAACTTCGAAATGAGCCAATATTGAATATTCTTTGATCGAATTATTTTATTATATACCATATATACTATGATTATATATGTATTTTTAACGTAACATATAATCGTATATTAAGTAAAATACGTTAAAAAAAAACTTTCGATACACGCATATACATCATAACCCGCAGCAACGTATCACATTCCCACCATATTACATTATATTTGTCAAAACTTCAATTAAATAACTAATAGAAATGATTATTTGGAAAACTAAATAAACACTTAGTTTCCACAAAGATCCACCTTTAATTTCTTTATTCATCAACTTATCACAAACTTCGAGAAACTAATAAGAGTAAACGGATTGGTTACTTCCCACCGCAACGTCATGTTAGTTTTTCAGTTACCATTCAACTTACCACTTAGACCTGTTATGCCTAAACTACCACTGACAACACTCTCTCACCTCACCCACTTACATCCCCACCACACCAAGTGGCAGAGACCACACCCTCAATTACTCACGGCGTGGAGGTGGTGGTGGCCGGCGGTGTCAGATGATCATCTCGTACGTACTTCAAATCAAGCAGGCGATGGAGGCCTATAGTGTGTGCATCGTCTCAAAAGCTTCATAATATTCTCATTCGAATCATTTGGAAATAGGCCTGATCGTAAAGTAAGTCTGCAGAAAACTCGCGAATAAAATCGCAGAAGCAACTAACAATGCCACCGTCTTCCACGGACTGCTAAAGTAAACGGTAATCAGCTCTGCCGCCCACATGTTATACTTATTTGTACAGTGCTTCTCGATCCCTTGCCCGAGCTGATACATGTACAGATTAGTCGCCGGAACTACAATCTCGTCGTACATCTTCACCACCTCCTCATCCCGGCCGAGAGTATGAACCAATATACCACCATTTCGCAACTCCTTCACATCATCAGCATGAACAATCAGCGATTTCATAACTCCGATATAAGTCGAAACTCGGAAATCGTTAGGGTTATGAGGACACATCTCGTACGCGATCATATTCAAGTAGATTGCCTTCGAATTCGGCGTCACCGCTCGCCGGACGAGTTCTAGCTCGCCGTAGCAGCACCGCGAGTGAAACTTGATGTCTTCGTTAGATTTATCGTCAGAGCGTTTCACGAAAATACCTTTAGCTTTGAGCTCCATAACCGAAACCAACGATCGATTAACTCGTTTCACGTAATTATAATCCTCCGCTGCGTCGGTTTTTTTGGTCCGTCCTCTCCACCTGCCCGGAATACTCGAACTAAAACCAAACGAGATCGAAAGCCGGATGAAATGCGATCTGTAAAGCTCGAGAAGGTGAAGTGGTTTCTGATCATCCTTGTCGAGCACCTGTTAGGGTCAAAATATTGTATCCCAAATCATGAAACGAGGAAACAATATTCAAGTCAAAGCAGCGGCAGATCCAGAATTTTATCCTGGTGGAGCATCTATAAACTAGATTAAAAGCCTGCAAAGTCGTTGATGCATTTTTAGCTTAATTCCACCGTTTCGGGGGATTTTAAAAGCTTTTTTGGTTGATTTCAAGGAATTTATAGTTTTTTTTAGGTTTTGAGAGACTAGGTTTTTTAGTTGATTACGAGAGTATATTTTTCATTTTTTGATTGATTTCAAAGTAAATTTTCGCCTTTTGGTTGGTGGGGTCAAACCAAAAATTACTAGGGGCAATTAAGGCGAAATGTTTAAGAAACAATTGTTGATTTCCAAGGGAATAACAATACCTTTTGATCATCAATCCAATTCACCTCGCCGTAGGTTAAGTAAATGAAAAATTCGTTTAGGATTTGTTCGCCTTTATCGTCGAATCGCAGATCTAACAAAACCTCAAGGACAACGAACGGGATCTGATTCTCCAGCAGGAAAATGTCACTAACTACATTAGCAAACCCAAACGCGCCTAAATACTCGTTATTCAGCAGTATCTTCTTGGTCGCGAGCGATGTACATTCGATGAAGAACAACACGAAACAAGCATCGCGTAGCATCATTCGATTAAAATCCGCATCGCTAAAACGATCTGTAGATCCATCGATGTAGCACTTTCTGGCCTCGTGAACCACCTCGAACACTTTGTTGTATAAATAATCGATCTTCCGTCCGATACTGAAGCTGAATTCTTTGAGTGTGATAAGTTTGTACTTCTCCGCTTGGGCGAGATCTGGTCGGTCGTGGTGGTAAGGGCCGAGGGAAACGACGGCAGGCTCGTAGTATTGTTGATTTCTTCGACCTTTTTCGCCTTTGATGAGTAATGGCGGTAGTTTATCGATCCGACGATGGCGTTGGAGTGGTTGGGTGATCTCTTTGCCTCTAAGGCAGCGTTCCCATTCCTTCACGATGCCATCGTTGTCGTTCACCAGCAGTTTACTTGGGATATCAATGCCTACGTCATCACTTTCGGACATCTCCTTCTCCATCTCCATGGGGTTTGAGTACGGATTTCTGCATTTAAAATAATATCGTATAATTTCGAAATTATTTTTTTATTATTACAATAGGGGCCGGATCAAATATAAACCAGTTATACATTACACACGTTGTTATTTGTCACATCGAACGGTAGATGTGTGTTTGTTGTGATCTATGTGTGTGAAGTTCTCAGTTTGAGTCTTGGCATTGCTTCTCTCTACCAATGAGATGTATGCGTTGATTTACCTCCCCATAATGTGTATAGACATGTATGATGGAAACTTTAGATGGTAGCGGCTATCCTTTTTTATTTAAATTACTTGATTATCTTAATTATTCTGTAAACCGTTTTTATGTTGTTTTATTAGTCAAACAACAAGGTTTTCTTTAAAAAACACTCGTTTTTCTTTTATTTGAAATAACTCGATTAATCCAATGTTTTCTTAGCGAAACAACATTGTGTTAAAAAAACCAGAACAATCTTATGTATTGTTTAATTGGTGAAGTAACATCGTATTATCAAAATAGATCAATACATGCAAATAAACTCATATGGTGTTTTATTGGTGCAACAACATTTTTTTTATAAGGTTCATCTAAGCTTTGCCTAGACTACATCCTTGGCAATTTACAAATGAAAATTCGGCCGTCTGAGACCAAGCCTGACCACAAGATGTGCATAAGGGGATTCAAATCTAGGGCAAATGGGATATCATCTACATCCCTGACCCACAGGCGTTAGTGTTACGGCACAAGCCTCGTGGTTAACATTTTTGTTTTTTAAAGGCAAAACAAAAAATGAGTTGTTTTTAGGAAAGAGTCGATAAAATAATAAAGGTAATTAATAAGATAAGTAGGAGAGTTTAAAAAACGTGTGTATATTATTAGGTTTGTGATTTGTATATGATTTTGTATCCCTTACAATATTCTATAATTCTATTATTTTTATATATTTAAAAAA
Source organism: Centaurea solstitialis (assembly GCA_030169165.1). Lineage (NCBI taxonomy): Eukaryota > Viridiplantae > Streptophyta > Magnoliopsida > Asterales > Asteraceae > Centaurea > Centaurea solstitialis. Next base: position 45,963,978 of record CM058044.1, read on the forward strand.
AGCTAGCTTATTTTGAACTAAAATTATATTTGGTAAAAATAGATTACCTTATTTTAGAGTACAAAATTGAATAGAGATATAACCTGTTTTAGTTTATTAAAACACTCTGCGGAATAGCTTATAAAAAACCTTTTGTGGTTTTTTTCAACCTTTTATATATTAATATTAATATTAATCATTATCAATTAAAAATAACTATTAATTACTTATTATTAATAAATACTAATTTATAGTTATTAAATTTATTTAGTTATATATTATATTAATTATAATTATTAACTACTTTTAAGTGTTACTAATTAATAAATATCATTTAAAACGTCTTATTATTAAAAAATAACAATTTTTAAAACGAATACAATCTTTTTCCTCACATCAATTTTAGAAAAGAGAAAAAATCGAGTTTTCTCTATTCGAAGAACAATATACCAAATCTCTTGAATAAAGATAGAGAAAAAAAATCTCCATTTTCTTTATTTCATAAAATCTGTTGGAGATGGTTTTAAGAGGCATTGGTTAGTAAAATAGATTGATGGAATTGAGATCCACCAAAAAAATTTAACTTTGAAGGGGTTAAAAAGTAAAATTTAATAGAATTTGAGTATGTCTTTGTTTAGTAGGAAATGAAATGGAAGCTCTAAACCTTCCTTTTGTGGGAGTGTGGGGGTGGCATAATGGATTGGTGATGACTAATTGACTACCATAGTAGCATTGTCATCATTGGTGGGGTGATGGTAATGGTATGCCCCCTATATTAAGGTTCATGTGCTACTTCACATAGTTTTTTTATTCCATATTTATAACTTGAATTTAGTATATTAATTATTATATAATTGTTTTACAATGCAAAACATTTTTTATGTAAATCAAAAAAAGTTTTACATTATAAACCAAATATACCTGTAAAAAACACATTGCATGTGTTAATCAAAATATTAAGCCCCTACATTTATATATGCCTATATACATATATGGGAAGAGATAAAGTAGGGAGAGAGATAGGGTTACCTTTGTTGTGCTATATTGAAAGTTAAGATGGCTTGGAATTGCTTGCATGGAATGGAGGTAAGGAAGAAAATTTACAATGATGAATATATATATATATATATATATATATATAGAGGGAGGTTCAAATGTAAACTCTATATTTCGTGTAAACTATGTAAACCCATCGTGACCCTTGATCAAAAAAATCAAAGGAGGATATGGATTCATAGAAAATATGGAAATGTGAAATATATGGTAAGTCAATGATTATGGAAATATGAAAATGTGAAATATGGAAACGTTTTTGAAAATCAATGGTGTGGATTGGTTTACATAGTTTACACGAAATATAGAGTTTACATTTGAACCTCCCTCTATATATATATCTATATATATATAGTAGAAATTAAACTCATGATTCTGAGAATAAGTAATTTGCTTGTAACTTTGGCAACATATATAGGATCTACTTTCTAGCATGAATTTTACTTTAGTTCTCTTCTTTTACCAAATCCAATAATTCATACAAATATATGTGTTGCTTTATATGTAAAAGGATAAACACAAATTGGTTTATAAGTTTGCACGATACGTTAAGTTTGTAAATTGTTATACGTATATTTGTGTTTATTATATATAGGCAAAGGCAAACAATCTAGAAATCAAAATCAAGAGTTTTAAATTGCATGTGTTAGCTAGCACTTTCTATGTTGAACCCCAGTGTATTACTATTAGTAATGTGCTTGGTTATAAGATTGTGTTGATTTTGCATATTATAAATAATAACATTTCACAGGGATGATTTTACTGTCATTAAACAGTAAACTTTCAAAAGTTATATATTTTTTCCCCTAAACTTACAGTAATTTTACATTTTATACCTTTTAGTTTTTTATATTTTATTTTACGTTTTAGTCGTATATCGTATATTAGCTGAAATATGTTATAAAAACACGTTTTAATTTTAACAACTTACGCCATTATTATCGAATCGTCGATACGTTCGAAATGAACCTAATATTGAATATATTTTGACGTGATTATTTTATTATATGTTGTATATAGTACGATTATATATTAAAAAAACATTACATTTTAGCCCTTAAACTTATAATATTTATTCAGTTTATATTGTTTAGTTTTTATATTCATTTTACGTTTTAGTCATATATCGTATGTTGGCTGAAATATGTTAAACAAGGTATGTTTTAATTTTAACAAATTACGTCATTATAATCGTATTGTCGATACGTTCGAAATAAGCCTAATATTGAATATTTTTGATGTAATTATTTTATTATATATTATATATAGTATGATTATATATGTAGGAAGACAACACACTATTCGTCAATATACCGACATTTGCAAAAATTACCTAAGGAAGAAGAACAAGTGCTACATCGGCAGGACTATCTGCAAGTGGTAAATAATAACATTTCACAGGAATGATTTTACTGTTCATTAAACAGTAAACTTTCAAAAGTTATATATTTTTCCCCCTAAACTTATAATAATTTTACATTTTATACCTTTTAGTTTTTTATATTTTATTTTACGTTTTAGTCATATATCGTATATTAGCTGAAATATGTTATAAAAACACGTTTTAATTTTAACAACTTACGCCCTTATTATCGTATCGTCGATACGTTCGAAATGAACCCAATATTGAATATATTTTGACGTGATTATTTTATTATATGTTATATATAGTACGATTATGTATTAAAAAACATTACATTTTAGCCCTTAAACTTATAATATTTATTCAGTTTATATTGTTTAGTTTTTATATTCATTTTACGTTTTAGTCATATATCGTATGTTGGCTGAAATATGTTAAACAAGGTACGCTTTAATTTTAACAAATTACGTCATTATAATCGTATTGTCGATACGTTCGAAATAAGCCTAATATTGAATATTTTTTGATGTAATTATTTTATAGATACATATATGGACATGCTTAAATAAGAAGGTTAAGGGTACGTTCGGTTGTGGAAATTTTTCCAAGGAAAATGAAAATTTAGAAAACGTGTTTGGTTTATTCAGTTTTCAAAACTTTTCTAAAAAAATGAAAATTTTATGTTTTATTTCTTCTAAGTAAATTAGAAAATTCATTTTAGTAATTTTTCAAAATTTTCAAAACACGTTTTCTAATTTTCTAAAATGAAAAATGAAAACTTCATTTCAACCAAACGTGTTTCCTAAAATTTTCATAGAAAACTGAAAGTGAAAACTTAACTCCATTTTCTAAGAACGTTTTTTAGGAAAATGAAAATAGTTTTCCACAACCAAACACACTCTAAATATCTTGAGAACTTAAGAATGAAAAGTTCTTATGTAAATTATTAAAAAGATAGAAAAAGATTTGGAAAATTTGTATTTAAAAATATAGATTTGTTAACCGCCCATGATTTTCTCTTTTCAATTATTTAATTTGGGTAATTGTATGGAAAAATCTGATTGATCACCTATGGTTAGAGGTGGGCAAAAATCGGGCCGGGCCGGGCTTTGAAAAGACCGGGCTTTTCGGGCTTTTGTTTGACCGGGCTTTGACCGGGCTTTTCGGGCCTTTGTTTGACCGGGTTTTTTCCAACTTAAAAAACACTAAATTATTTTATAATTTCAATAATAATGATAATATACGATATAAACTAGATTTATTTTATAATTCTAAAGTCTAAACTATATAAAACAAATCAAAAAATAGATTTATTTTCGGGCCGGGCCGGGCCGGGCTTTCAAATTTCCTAAAACTAGGCCCGGGCTAGGCCCGGGCTTTGGTCGGGCCGGGTGTAACACCCTAAAAATCAGGGCGAACAAAAACTTTCATTTGCACAAAAGTGGTATACAAATTTCAACGCCAGGGCGTGAGCTCTTCCCAAAACGGGGTATAAGTAATGTATAATTAATTACAATGTTTGTAATCAAAGGAAGAATTACAATAACCAAACTAGTCTAACTCCGTATAGGAAGAAGACTACAAAAGGGTTATCGTCCACCACAAATCTCGCGGCCTAAAGGACCGGTCTCTCCTCTTCCCCCCATGCTCACTCAAGCCCGAAGCCTACTTGGGAGCGGCGTCCCTAGTACCTGAGAGACACATCGACACCAAGCAAGTGTTAGGCTAAAGGAGCCTAGTGAGTTGTACAAATAATATCAGACGCGTAGAGCATATATAAAGACATGCGAGATAGTCACGATTATACTAACAATACAATTAGCATATTAAACCGGTTCATTATTATCTTCGGAAACAATGGGAGCGACCCATTACCACCAACCAATGCCCCGACTTTATCTAATTCCAAACACCTCGATGCCCCGGATTTAGCATGGGGACATCATCAGAGGCCCGCGCACTTCGGAGCCACCCGAAGGCCGGCGACATAGGTACAGACCCGCGACTGTTTGGTGTGGACACATTGCGTTGGTTCGTCCAGGTTATTATCAAATAGGATCGTGATACGGAATTTAGCATCGCGTCACGTCCATGGTGTTGCATACAAGACTTCGATACTGAATTTAGCATAGCATCTAGTCCATATCATTCACATACGAAACCTCGATACTGAATTTAGCATAACATCATTACAGAGGTATGTATCGAGGGTCTCAAGCCCTTTTCAACGTTTAGTGTAAGCCACATCTCGGATAACCGTTCCATTCTACAAAATCCAATGTCATGTAACATTTCGTGCTTTCCGTATAAATATATTTGTCATACAACCCGTAGGCTTAGCACATAACGAAGTATCATACGGTAAATTCATCTCATATAAGTAACAATACCATCCTAGGTATTCATACGAGCATAACACTTCATACATATCATGAATATCCTCCACTAGACATGATAAATAATTTATACCACATTCACATTCAATCACAAAGTCAAGCAAGACATAAAAATCATCAAAATGATGTGCTCTCAGTTTTAACAAAATGGTTTTAACAACTCACCTTAGGGTTTTGTGACAAAAACCCCCAAATCCCAAGATTAGGTCAAATAACGAGCACGAACCTAAAATCAAGTAAATCGAGCCCTAGGTTAGTTCATAACCCTTATTATATGCATAGATCCCACCTACAAGGGTTTAATCGAAGCTTACCGAATGAGATCCAACTAAAACCCTAGGATTTGAGCTTTCCTCTCTTCAAGCAACAATGGTGGTGAATGGAAGAGTGGAGAAGATGAGGTAGGTGAAGTATGGTTCCCCAATCGAGCTAGCTCCAAGTGTAGATCCAACCTCAAGATCTTGAAGAGCTTCGAAAATGAAGAGTGTAGGAAGAAAAATCGCCAAAATCGGACAAGGGATGAGAGAGTTATGACCAAATGAAGTGAGGAAGGGTTTAAAACCCGTTTTCTGCATCTGACAGCTACCTAGCGATCGCTAGGCTTGAGGGCTAGCGATCGCTAGCTGCCTTCTCTCGGGGTCGCTAGCCTGGTCGCGAGCACAAACAGCAAGCAAGGAAATCTGCCTAGCGATCGCTAGGCTTGAGGGCTAGCGATCGCTAGCACCTGAACGTTTTCGGTGGAATTTTGTTTCGGCCATAATTTCTTCGTTATAGCTCCGTTTTCGATTCCGAAAGAACCGTTGGACTCGTAATTGAATTTCCTAACATATTAGACCATAAAATGCATGATTTGATCTAAGGTTCTAAATTCCATATTTTACCAAAGAGTCGTTATTACACCAAAATTACGGGTGTTACAATCCTCCCCTCCTAATTAAAATTTCGTCCCCGAAATTTGTTACACCTACGCGAACATCCGCGGGTATCTCCGCGTCATGTCTTCCTCGGCTTCCCACGTGACATTAGCACCTCGGTGGTGCTTCCATTGGACTTTGACCATCGTCACCTCTTTATGGCGTAGTTTCTTCGTTTTTCTTTCTAAGATGGCTTCCGGTTCTTCTATGCATCGGTTACCGGTGTCGACTCGGATCTCCGATAACGGAATGACGCTCTCCTCCTCGGCTAGACACTTCCGCAAGTAACACACGTGAAAGGTGGGATATATCCCATCCATTTCGGGTGGTAGTTCTAACCGATAGGCTTGTAGTCCAACTTTTTCCAAAATGGTAAACGGTCCTAGGAAACGTGGGCTAAGTTTCCCCCGTTTCCCGAACCGTATGATGCCCTTCCAAGGAGACACTTTCAACATCACGCGTTCTCCCACTTGGAAGTCTATGGGGCGTCGTTTCTTGTCGGTGTAACTCTTTTGTCGGTCTTGGGCGGCTTTCATGCGTTCGCGAATACCCTTTACTTTATCCGCCGTCTCTTGTATGATCTCGGGTCCCGCAAATTGTTTTTCACCCGCTTCCAACCAACATGTTGGCGTTCTACACTTCCGTCCGTACAATGCCTCGAACGGTGCCATCCCAATGCTAGAGTGGAAGCTATTGTTGTATGCAAATTCCACTAGCGGTAGATGTGTATCCCAATTCCCACCAAAGTCAATCACGCACGACCGCAACATGTCCTCTAACGTCTGTATCGTTCGTTCGCTTTGTCCGTCGGTTTGAGGGTGGTAAGCGGTGCTCAACTTGAGTTTTGTACCCAAGCCTTCTTGCAATCCATGCCAAAACTGGGAAGTAAATCGGCTATCTCTATCCGAGACAATCGATAATGGTACACCGTGCCTTCTCACGATCTCTTTTATGTAGAGTTTGGCCAATTTGTCCATGGGTAGGGTTTCACGCATCTCGAGAAAGTGAGCACTCTTCGTGAGTCGGTCCACGATCACCCAAATGGTGTCGTGACCCCTTAAGGTTCTCGGTAGTTTGGTCACGAAGTCCATGGTAATATGCTCCCACTTCCATTCCGGGATGTCCAAAGGTTGCAAACTCCCATAGGGCTTTTGGTGTTCCGCCTTGACTTGAAGGCACGTGACACACTTCTCGACGTAACTAGCCACGTCAAGTTTCATGACCGGCCACCAATAGTTCATTTTCAAATCTCGGTACATCTTGGTGCTCCCGGGATGTATGGAATACTTGGATTTGTGCGCATCGTCCAAGAGTAATTCCCGGTTGCCACCAAGCTTCGGCACCCAAATTCGGCCTTGAAACAGTTTAAGTCCGCGGCTATCTTCGGTCAACAACTCTTTTTGCTTCACCATCACCTCATTCTTGAGGTTTTCTTCTCGTAGAGCTTCCGTTTGACTCGCCTTGATTCTTTCCATCAAGCTCGACACCACACTAATCCGGTTAAAGGTCACACCAACGCTATCACCATAGTTCTTACGGCTCAAGGCGTCGGCGACTACGTTCGCCTTACCGGGGTGGTACAATAAATCGCAGTCATAATCCTTTAGTAGCTCGAGCCATCTCATTTGTCGCGTGTTGAGCTCCTTTTGGTCGAAAATGTGTTGGAGGCTCTTGTGATCGGTGTATAGTGTACACTTGGTTCCGTAAAGGTAGTGTCGCCACAATTTCAAAGCAAACACCACCGCCGCTAATTCCAAGTCGTGCACCGGATAATTTCTCTCGTGATCCTTCAATTGTCGAGAGGCGTAGGAGATCACCTTGCCTCTTTGCATGAGTACGCACCCGAGCCCCATCTTTGACGCGTCGCTATAGACCACGAAATCTTCCGTCCCGTCCGGTAACGACAAAATCGGCGCTTGACACAACTTCTTCTTGAGCGTCTGAAAGGCCTCTTCTTGCTTGTCTGTCCATAGAAACTTGGCGTTCTTCTTTGTCAACACCGTGAGCGACGAAGCGATCTTCGAAAAGTCTTGAATAAACCTTCGATAGTAACCCGCCAAACCAAGAAAGCTTCTTATCTCTGACGGGTTCGTTGGCGACTTCCAATTCATCATGGCCTCGATCTTCGCCGGATCCACTTTGATTCCGTCTCGCGACACCACATGGCCTAGAAATTGCACTTCGTGGAGCCAAAACTCGCACTTTGAAAACTTGGCGTACAATTTCTCGTTTCTAAGCACGTTCAACACCTCTCGTAAGTGTCGCTCATGCTCGGCCTCATCTTTGGAATAGACCAAGATATCGTCGATAAAAACTATGACCGACTTATCTAAGAATGGTCTACACACTCGGTTCATTAAGTCCATGAATACCGCCGGTGCGTTGGTTAAACCAAACGGCATCACTAGGAACTCATAGTGCCCGTATCTCGTTCGAAAAGCCGTCTTAGGCACGTCGTCCTCTTTCACCCTGACTTGGTGATACCCGGATCGTAGGTCGATCTTCGAGAAGCACCCGGCACCTTGTAGTTGATCGAAGAGGTCGTCGATCCGAGGCAAGGGGTATTTGTTCTTTACCGTTCTCTTGTTTAGTTCACGATAGTCGATGCACATTCTCATGGAGCCGTCCTTCTTTTTGACGAAAAGAACCGGCGCTCCCCACGGTGACGAACTCCGTCGGATAAACCCCTTCTCGGAGAGTTCTTGCAATTGCGTCATCATCTCCTTCATCTCGGTCGGAGCTAATCGGTACGGAGCGCGCGCTATCGGAGCCGCTCCCGGCGTAAGGTCAATATGAAACTCCACTTGTCGTTCCGGTGGTAATCCGGGCAAATCTTCCGGAAAGACGTCCGGAAATTCCCGTACCACATCTACGTCGGCGATTTCTTTCTTTTCTAACTTAGTATCGATGACGTGAGCTAAATAGGAGGTGCATCCCTTGGCTAGGCACTTTCTTGCCTTAACCATCGACATGGTTGTGTAGGAGCCCTTCTTTTTATCCCCGTACACGGTGATCAATTCCCCTCGAGACGTTGGGATAGTGACCATCTTCTTACCGCAACCTATGTTGGCATCGTGAGCGCGCAGCCAATCGATCCCTAGTACTACGTCGAAACTACCGACGTTCATGGGTATGAGAGCTGCGGAGAACGGTTCTCCATCTAACTCTATAGTGCACCCCTCAAAACAATCTCGAACAGTCACGAGAAATCCGCCCGCTACTTCTACTACTAACACATCAGATAAAGGAGTGGTAGGCATAGTGAATTTCCTAGCTAGAGAATCATGCACAAAGGAGCGTTCGGCGCCCGTATCAAATAGAACAAGTGCGGGTATGGAGTTAACGAGAAACGTACCCGATACAAGATCGGATGTCTCCCTCGCCTCCGAGGCCGTCATCTGAAAGGCACGGCTAGTCACCCTCGGCGGGACTTCTCCTTTTGCAACGGGTCCGCTCGAACCCCCGGTAGACGCCTTCTTGAATTTCGGGTAAGCATCCCGATAATGTCCCGGCTCTTTGCAATCATAACACACCGGCACTCGGGCCCCACAATCTTGGGTCGCATGGCCCTTCCTCCCGCACTTTCCACAAGAAATGGGGTTCATGGGGAAATCGCGTCGACACGGCCCGTAGTGCTTACTTCGGCACCGGTTGCACCACTTCACCTCATTCCGGCTTCCACCTCGCTTCCCATCTTGGAAAGTTTTGCTCGGTCGAGCCGATGCGGCGGCCTCCTCAAACTTCATCTTTTGCCCGGCTTGGTACCCTTCTACCCGGGCTTGGGTGATATCATCCTCGATCCTCAACGATTCCTCGATCACCTCATGTAGGGTGGTGACCCTTGCGATCCTCACCGCCGATCTCATCTCGGCCGGTAACCCACGAGAATAGGCTTTGATCTTTGCCTTTTCATCGGGAGCCAAGTGCTCCACTGTAACACCCACAATTCTAACCCAAGGTGCCACGTTACTAAATAAAAATGTACTCATAAATACTCCAAAATTTACGGCAAGTTAAAGCCGTTTACAGCGGAAGTCTTAAATAAAAAGTAACTTAATACTAATCCGTCCCAAATCGGATCACTAAAATAAAATATAAACATATAAATAGTTAAACACGTTATTATTCTTCTATGCAATGCTCTTGCCCTTATCCGTTTTTGAAGTCTCGGCCCCTGAGATGCACACTAATAGTCAGCTTATAAAGCTCAGTGAGTTCATGGTTTTCATGTACAAACAAATAGTTCAAAAAAAAAAAATACAATCATGCACACGTATATTTAAAACCCTTTTCGTATTTAGCGAGATCTCTTAAATCAACCATCGGGTTAGGGTTCTACCGTCGTCGGCTTTTTCCCCGGGTTATAAGGAGCTCCCTTGTCCTATCACCCATCCCTTGGAATTGCCATCCCTTACGACCCGTTAACCCATTCCCACACCCGACATAAAATAAAACCCGTTCATAGCATGCTAATATATGTAAAGAAATGTACATATAAACAAATAGCATAAAATCAATAATCATAATTCATACACATGTAACAACCCATAGACATGTACATGAAATAATCATAATGCTCAAATAATTTTTATATAAGCATGCATCCCAGTTTAAAGTCTCATGAAAACTCACCTGACAGCGTAAGTTGTTTCGTATCTTCCCTTGGATGACAACCTACGATCATTAACCATAATACTCAGGTGATGACTAGGTTCTCCAAAAGTTAACACTTATACTAATTTAGTCAAACCTATGTAAATCCGAACACCCTCTATATAAAACATAACTAACCCAAACCTTAAAGTCACTTTATGTCTTTGTAAATTGATTTGTAGTATTTATTTATTTATTTTTTTCGAACAATTGTTTTATAAATAAAAACTTTCCCTTATAAATCAATTAATAAAAGAAAATTTAAATTTAAAAAGTTAATTTCCCAATCCATGATAACTGTGCTCCCTTAATTCATGTACCTATATATATATATATATATGTATGCGTCTGTTTATGTATGTATGTATGACGAATATAACCCAATTTATAATACATGTGGATATAATTACTTTTCCAACTCCATAATATATATATACACATGCAGAAGCATGTATCCAGAAGTAAGAAGTAAATTAACCCAAAAATTTTAGCGGCGAACAAGCCGTACCCAATTCCTACTTTCACCCAGAATTTGTGTAGTGTCAAAAGAAAGCAAACCCAATATTTTATACATTCATTAATTTGACACTTTTATTAGATCGATAGATGATCTCCAGCTTGACTCGAGATGATCGTTCATCAATCGATCATCTCACCGACTCAATAACCCCACCCACACACATATATATATATATATATAAAATCTACTAGCGTAAGATTAATTCGAGAATTACGAAATCCTTACCTCCAAACTCGGTTCCTCACAAGCTCCTAAAATCCAACCTCCTCAAGCCTTTCGCCTCCTTCGTTAACACTTGTGTTTTGAACAAGGGATGAGAAAAGAGAGTGGAGGACCCTCTATTTATAGCTCATATGCACCCTCAATTTTTTTGGAAAAACCCACTAATTTTGTAAACTTCTCTCTAATTGCCATCACCCTCTCATTATTCCTTCTAAATGTCCATTTAGAGCTTGAAACAAACTTGAAGGATATTTTCTAAATTCATACCATAATTACTTCTAAATCAATTGGAAGTATGGAGGAAATCCGTGTACTCTTCCTTGTATATATGAATCATATGTATTTTTTTTTTATCACAATCATTCCCAAAAATTTGGTTAAGATATTCTAAGGAATATATATATATATATATATATATATAAAATTAAGATATTATGTCAAATTACTTATCCCATAAATAATTAAAGTTTCCAACTATCACCATATCATGTCCACATCTACAAGGATATTAATATTAATGATAGTAATAATAAAAATTGTAACCCCTAATTATTAAAATAACACCTATTTTAAAATGCCCTTAATTTTAGGGTGTTACAACTCTCCCCCAGTAAAACTAGATTTCGTCCTCGAAATCAATCGGCGTTAAACAAATGTGGATACTTGGCTCTCATTTCCATCTCTGGTTCCCATGTCATTTCCGATCCCTTGTGAAATTTCCATTTGACAAGGACTAATGGGATGGTTTTGTTTCGCAATCTTTTCGTTTTTCGATCCACGACTTGCACTGGTTCCTCAACGTAGCCCAATTTCTGGTTAATTTCCACATCCTTCAGCTCCACCGTCTTGGATTCGTCAGCTAAACATTTCCTCAAGTTTGACACATGGAAAGTGTCATGGATTCCCTGTAATTCTTCTGGTAGCTTCAAACGATACGCCACCCGCCCCGACCTTTGCTAAAATCTCAAACGGTCCTACATATCTTGGGTTTAACTTCCCGCGTTTACCAAAACGAACCACCCCTTTCCAAGGTGAGATCTTAAGCATCACCCGATCCCCAACTTGAAACTCCAAAGGCTTCCGCCTCTTATCCGCATAACTCTTCTGTCGATCTTGTGCGACCTTTATCCTTTCTCTAATTTGTGCTATCTTATCAGACGTTTGCTGCACTAGTTCTGGACCCACCAATTGCCTTTCTCCAATGTCTGTCCAGCACAATGGTGTTCTACACTTTCGACCATATAAGGCTTCATAAGGCGCTGCCTTAATGCTCGAATGATAGCTATTGTTGTATGCGAACTCCACTAATGGTAAATGGTCGTCCCAACTACCCCCAAAATCTATAGTGCAAGCCCTCAACATATCTTCAAGTGTTTGTATTGTCCTTTCACTCTGACCATCGGTTTGTGGGTGGTAGGCGGTGCTTAAGTTCACACGAGTTCCCATTGCTTGTTGAAAGCTTTCCCAAAACCTTGAAGTAAATCTCGCATCCCTATCCGAGACAATGGATATCGGCACACCATGCCTTGACACTATCTCCTTCACATACAACTGAGCCAACCTTTCTAGTGTGTATTTCTCACTAATTGGCAGGAAGTGAGCAGACTTCGTCAACCGATCTACAATCACCCAAATTGCGTCATGCCCTTTCGTCGTTTTTGGTAGCTTGGTAACAAAATCCATTGTTATCATGTCCCACTTCCATTCGGGTATTGCCATTTGTTGAAGCATTCCTGATGGTTTCTGATGTTCCGTCTTCACTTGAAGGCAAGTCAAGCACTTCCCTACATATTCAGCTATTGACCTCTTCATACCTGGCCACCAGTAGCTCTCCTTTAAACTCTTGTACATTTTATCGCTATCAGGGTGCATCGTGTACTTAGACTTATGCGCCTCGTCTAGTACCTTGCCCCTCAGTTCACCTAGGTTAGGAATCCATACCCGATTCCCAAGCCTGTATACCCCATCCGATCCAACTACTAGTGACTTAATTTGCCCCACCATCCTTTCTTTCTTAATATTTTCCTCAAGCAAAGCTTCTTTCTGAGCATCCCGTATTTGATCTACCATATCTACCTTCAGGTTGATCCACATTGCTCGCACCCGAATAGGCTCAACCCTTTCCTTCCTGCTTAGAGCGTCAGCTACTACGTTTGCTTTGCCTGGGTGATAATGGATTTCACAATCGTAATCCTTAAGAAGTTCCATCCATCTTCTCTGCCTCATGTTTAATTCCTTCTGATCAAAAAGGTGCTTCAAGCTCTTGTGATCCGTATAGATCATGCATTTTGTACCATATAGGTAATGTCTCCAAATCTTTAACGCGAACACTACTGCTGCCAGCTCCATGTCATGGACCGGGTAATTCTTCTCATGCTCCTTTAATTGTCGTGATGCGTAGGCGATCACCCTTCCTCTTTGCATAAGCACGCAACCCAAACCCATTTTGGAAGCATCGCTATACACAACGAAGTCCTCTATACCTTCGGGTAAAGCAAGAATTGGTGCGCTACTCAGTTTGACTTTGAGTGTTTGGAAAGCTTCATCTTGTTTCTCACCCCAATCGAACTTGACAGATTTCTTTGTCAACTTCGTCATAGGTGCTGCTAGCTTGGAGAAATCCTGGATGAATCTCCGGTAGTAGCCTGCCAAGCCTAGAAAGCTTCGGATTTCTGATGCAGACTTTGGCGGCTCCCAATTCATGACCGCTTCTATCTTGGCCGGGTCTACTTTGATTCCCTCTGCATTTACTACATGGCCAAGAAATTGCACTTCCCGCAACCAAAATTCACATTTTGAGAATTTGGCATATAGCTTTTCTTTCTTCAGAAGCTCTAGGATGATCCTTAAATGTTTCTCGTGTTCTTCTTCACTTTTAGAATAAATAAGGATGTCATCGATAAAGACAATGACAAACTTGTCTAAGTATGGCCCACACACCCTATTCATCAGATCCATAAAGGCCGCAGGAGCATTCGTCAGCCCAAAAGGCATTACCACAAACTCGTAATGACCATATCGAGTTCTAAAAGCAGTCTTTGGCACATCTTCTTCTCGAACTCTGAGTTGGTGGTAACCTGATCTCAAATCAATCTTTGAGAAGTGGCTGGCTCCTTGTAGTTGATCGAACAAATCGTCAATTCTTGGCAATGGGTATCTATTTTTGATCGTGAGTTTGTTAAGTTCACGATAATCAATGCACATCCGCATTGAGCCATCTTTCTTCTTCACAAAAAGAATTGGCGCTCCCCACGGTGATGAACTTCGCCTAATAAATCCCTTGTCCAACAACTCCTGAAGTTGTTTCATCAACTCTTGCATTTCAGTTGGGGCCAATCGGTAAGGTGCACGAGCAACAGGAGCCACTCCTGGCACCAGGTCAATTCGGAACTCGACCTCACGTTCCGGTGGTAGTCCTGGTAAGTCATCCGGGAAAACCTCTAGGTATTCACTCACCACTGGTACCCCTTGTACCGTCCTCTTTTCTAGCTTAGCATCTATCGCGTATGCCAGATAAGTGGCACATCCATTCCGAAGGAATTTGTTTGCCTTAAGTGTGGTGATGATTCCCATACTACCCTTCTTACGATCCCCATAGACATACATAGTTTTCCCTTCCGGAGTACGGATCTTGACTATCTTTTCGTAGCACAATATTCGCGCTCGGTTTTCGGATAACCAATCCATCCCCAGAACTACATCAAAACTTCCAAGACGTATGGGTATAAGCCTAACAGCTAAATCCCTACCATCTATACAGATCGTGCATCCATTAAATATTTCATCTACTTTAACTAGATTACCTTCAGCCGTTTCTACAACATAGCTCTTCCCTAGTCTACAGGCATCTTTATTTAAATAGTGACGGAAAGTAGAAGATACGAAACTACCATCAGCACCCGAATCAAATAACACATGAGCAAGAACATTGTTTACAAGAAACATACCCGATACGACGTCAGGAGACTCCCTAGCCTCCTCCAAGGTCATTTTGTATGCTCTCCCCATTGCTTTAGGTAGTTCTTTCTTCTTTTCCGATCCCTTTCCCGGTCCACTGCCCGAGGTCTTAGCATCGTTTACTGCTCCCTTACGGACCTTGGGACATTCAGACCGACTTGTAACACCCACAATTCTAACCCAAGGTGCCACGTTACTAAATAAAAATGTACTCATAAATACTCCAAAATTTACGGCAAGTTAAAGCCGTTTACAGCGGAAGTCTTAAATAAAAAGTAACTTAATACTAATCCGTCCCAAATCGGATCACTAAAATAAAATATAAACATATAAATAGTTAAACACGTTATTATTCTTCTATGCAATGCTCTTGCCCTTATCCGTCTTTGAAGTCTCGGCCCCTGAGATGCACACTAATAGTCAGCTTATAAAGCTCAGTGAGTTCATGGTTTTCATGTACAAACAAATAGTTCAAAAAAAAAAAAAATACAATCATGCACACGTATATTTAAAACCCTTTTCGTATTTAGCGAGATCTCTTAAATCAACCGTCGGGTTAGGGTTCTACCGTCGTCGGCTTTTTCCCCGGGTTATAAGGAGCTCCCTTGTCCTATCACCCATCCCTTGGAATTGCCATCCCTTACGACCCGTTAACCCATTCCCACACCCGACATAAAATAAAACCCGTTCATAGCATGCTAATATATGTAAAGAAATGTACATATAAACAAATAGCATAAAATCAATAATCATAATTCATACACATGTAACAACCCATAGACATGTACATGAAATAATCATAATGCTCAAATAATTTTTATATAAGCATGCATCCCAGTTTAAAGTCTCATGAAAACTCACCTGACAGCGTAAGTTGTTTCGTATCTTCCCTTGGATGACAACCTACGATCATTAACCATAATACTCAGGTGATGACTAGGTTCTCCAAAAGTTAACACTTATACTAATTTAGTCAAACCTATGTAAATCCGAACACCCTCTATATAAAACATAACTAACCCAAACCTTAAAGTCACTTTATGTCTTTGTAAATTGATTTGTAGTATTTATTTATTTATTTTTTTCGAACAATTGTTTTATAAATAAAAACTTTCCCTTATAAATCAATTAATAAAAGAAAATTTAAATTTAAAAAGTTAATTTCCCAATCCATGATAACTGTGCTCCCTTAATTCATGTACCTATATATATATATATATGTATGCGTCTGTTTATGTATGTATGTATGACGAATATAACCCAATTTATAATACATGTGGATATAATTACTTTTCCAACTCCATAATATATATATACACATGCAGAAGCATGTATCCAGAAGTAAGAAGTAAATTAACCCAAAAATTTTAGCGGCGAACAAGCCGTACCCATATTCCTACTTTCACCCAGAATTTGTGTAGTGTCAAAAGAAAGCAAACCCAATATTTTATACATTCATTAATTTGACACTTTTATTAGATCGATAGATGATCTCCAGCTTGACTCGAGATGATCGTTCATCAATCGATCATCTCACCGACTCAATAACCCCACCCACACACATATATATATATATATAAAATCTACTAGCGTAAGATTAATTCGAGAATTACGAAATCCTTACCTCCAAACTCGGTTCCTCACAAGCTCCTAAAATCCAACCTCCTCAAGCCTTTCGCCTCCTTCGTTAACACTTGTGTTTTGAACAAGGGATGAGAAAAGAGAGTGGAGGACCCTCTATTTATAGCTCATATGCACCCTCAATTTTTTTGGAAAAACCCACTAATTTTGTAAACTTCTCTCTAATTGCCATCACCCTCTCATTATTCCTTCTAAATGTCCATTTAGAGCTTGAAACAAACTTGAAGGATATTTTCTAAATTCATACCATAATTACTTCTAAATCAATTGGAAGTATGGAGGAAATCCGTGTACTCTTCCTTGTATATATGAATCATATGTATTTTTTTTTATCACAATCATTCCCAAAAATTTGGTTAAGATATTCTAAGGAATATATATATATATATATATATATATATATATAAAATTAAGATATTATGTCAAATTACTTATCCCATAAATAATTAAAGTTTCCAACTATCACCATATCATGTCCACATCTACAAGGATATTAATATTAATGATAGTAATAATAAAAATTGTAACCCCTAATTATTAAAATAACACCTATTTTAAAATGCCCTTAATTTTAGGGTGTTACAACTCTCCCCCAGTAAAACTAGATTTCGTCCTCGAAATCAATCGGCGTTAAACAAATGTGGATACTTGGCTCTCATTTCCATCTCTGGTTCCCATGTCATTTCCGATCCCTTGTGAAATTTCCATTTGACAAGGACTAATGGGATGGTTTTGTTTCGCAATCTTTTCGTTTTTCGATCCACGACTTGCACTGGTTCCTCAACGTAGCCCAATTTCTGGTTAATTTCCACATCCTTCAGCTCCACCGTCTTGGATTCGTCAGCTAAACATTTCCTCAAGTTTGACACATGGAAAGTGTCATGGATTCCCTGTAATTCTTCTGGTAGCTTCAAACGATACGCCACCGCCCCGACCTTTGCTAAAATCTCAAACGGTCCTACATATCTTGGGTTTAACTTCCCGCGTTTACCAAAACGAACCACCCCTTTCCAAGGTGAGATCTTAAGCATCACCCGATCCCCAACTTGAAACTCCAAAGGCTTCCGCCTCTTATCCGCATAACTCTTCTGTCGATCTTGTGCGACCTTTATCCTTTCTCTAATTTGTGCTATCTTATCAGACGTTTGCTGCACTAGTTCTGGACCCACCAATTGCCTTTCTCCAATGTCTGTCCAGCACAATGGTGTTCTACACTTTCGACCATATAAGGCTTCATAAGGCGCTGCCTTAATGCTCGAATGATAGCTATTGTTGTATGCGAACTCCACTAATGGTAAATGGTCGTCCCAACTACCCCCAAAATCTATAGTGCAAGCCCTCAACATATCTTCAAGTGTTTGTATTGTCCTTTCACTCTGACCATCGGTTTGTGGGTGGTAGGCGGTGCTTAAGTTCACACGAGTTCCCATTGCTTGTTGAAAGCTTTCCCAAAACCTTGAAGTAAATCTCGCATCCCTATCCGAGACAATGGATATCGGCACACCATGCCTTGACACTATCTCCTTCACATACAACTGAGCCAACCTTTCTAGTGTGTATTTCTCACTAATTGGCAGGAAGTGAGCAGACTTCGTCAACCGATCTACAATCACCCAAATTGCGTCATGCCCTTTCGTCGTTTTTGGTAGCTTGGTAACAAAATCCATTGTTATCATGTCCCACTTCCATTCGGGTATTGCCATTTGTTGAAGCATTCCTGATGGTTTCTGATGTTCCGTCTTCACTTGAAGGCAAGTCAAGCACTTCCCTACATATTCAGCTATTGACCTCTTCATACCTGGCCACCAGTAGCTCTCCTTTAAACTCTTGTACATTTTATCGCTATCAGGGTGCATCGTGTACTTAGACTTATGCGCCTCGTCTAGTACCTTGCCCCTCAGTTCACCTAGGTTAGGAATCCATACCCGATTCCCAAGCCTGTATACCCCATCCGATCCAACTACTAGTGACTTAATTTGCCCCACCATCCTTTCTTTCTTAATATTTTCCTCAAGCAAAGCTTCTTTCTGAGCATCCCGTATTTGATCTACCATATCTACCTTCAGGTTGATCCACATTGCTCGCACCCGAATAGGCTCAACCCTTTCCTTCCTGCTTAGAGCGTCAGCTACTACGTTTGCTTTGCCTGGGTGATAATGGATTTCACAATCGTAATCCTTAAGAAGTTCCATCCATCTTCTCTGCCTCATGTTTAATTCCTTCTGATCAAAAAGGTGCTTCAAGCTCTTGTGATCCGTATAGATCATGCATTTTGTACCATATAGGTAATGTCTCCAAATCTTTAACGCGAACACTACTGCTGCCAGCTCCATGTCATGGACCGGGTAATTCTTCTCATGCTCCTTTAATTGTCGTGATGCGTAGGCGATCACCCTTCCTCTTTGCATAAGCACGCAACCCAAACCCATTTTGGAAGCATCGCTATACACAACGAAGTCCTCTATACCTTCGGGTAAAGCAAGAATTGGTGCGCTACTCAGTTTGACTTTGAGTGTTTGGAAAGCTTCATCTTGTTTCTCACCCCAATCGAACTTGACAGATTTCTTTGTCAACTTCGTCATAGGTGCTGCTAGCTTGGAGAAATCCTGGATGAATCTCCGGTAGTAGCCTGCCAAGCCTAGAAAGCTTCGGATTTCTGATGCAGACTTTGGCGGCTCCCAATTCATGACCGCTTCTATCTTGGCCGGGTCTACTTTGATTCCCTCTGCATTTACTACATGGCCAAGAAATTGCACTTCCCGCAACCAAAATTCACATTTTGAGAATTTGGCATATAGCTTTTCTTTCTTCAGAAGCTCTAGGATGATCCTTAAATGTTTCTCGTGTTCTTCTTCACTTTTAGAATAAATAAGGATGTCATCGATAAAGACAATGACAAACTTGTCTAAGTATGGCCCACACACCCTATTCATCAGATCCATAAAGGCCGCAGGAGCATTCGTCAGCCCAAAAGGCATTACCACAAACTCGTAATGACCATATCGAGTTCTAAAAGCAGTCTTTGGCACATCTTCTTCTCGAACTCTGAGTTGGTGGTAACCTGATCTCAAATCAATCTTTGAGAAGTGGCTGGCTCCTTGTAGTTGATCGAACAAATCGTCAATTCTTGGCAATGGGTATCTATTTTTGATCGTGAGTTTGTTAAGTTCACGATAATCAATGCACATCCGCATTGAGCCATCTTTCTTCTTCACAAAAAGAATTGGCGCTCCCCACGGTGATGAACTTCGCCTAATAAATCCCTTGTCCAACAACTCCTGAAGTTGTTTCATCAACTCTTGCATTTCAGTTGGGGCCAATCGGTAAGGTGCACGAGCAACAGGAGCCACTCCTGGCACCAGGTCAATTCGGAACTCGACCTCACGTTCCGGTGGTAGTCCTGGTAAGTCATCCGGGAAAACCTCTAGGTATTCACTCACCACTGGTACCCCTTGTACCGTCCTCTTTTCTAGCTTAGCATCTATCGCGTATGCCAGATAAGTGGCACATCCATTCCGAAGGAATTTGTTTGCCTTAAGTGTGGTGATGATTCCCATACTACCCTTCTTACGATCCCCATAGACATACATAGTTTTCCCTTCCGGAGTACGGATCTTGACTATCTTTTCGTAGCACAATATTCGCGCTCGGTTTTCGGATAACCAATCCATCCCCAGAACTACATCAAAACTTCCAAGACGTATGGGTATAAGCCTAACAGCTAAATCCCTACCATCTATACAGATCGTGCATCCATTAAATATTTCATCTACTTTAACTAGATTACCTTCAGCCGTTTCTACAACATAGCTCTTCCCTAGTCTACAGGCATCTTTATTTAAATAGTGACGGAAAGTAGAAGATACGAAACTACCATCAGCACCCGAATCAAATAACACATGAGCAAGAACATTGTTTACAAGAAACATACCCGATACGACGTCAGGAGACTCCCTAGCCTCCTCCAAGGTCATTTTGTATGCTCTCCCCATTGCTTTAGGTAGTTCCTTCTTCTTTTCCGATCCCTTTCCCGGTCCACTGCCCGAGGTCTTAGCATCGTTTACTGCTCCCTTACGGACCTTGGGACATTCAGACCGACTTGTAACACCCACAATTCTAACCCAAGGTGCCACGTTACTAAATAAAAATGTACTCATAAATACTCCAAAATTTACGGCAAGTTAAAGCCGTTTACAGCGGAAGTCTTAAATAAAAAGTAACTTAATACTAATCCGTCCCAAATCGGATCACTAAAATAAAATATAAACATATAAATAGTTAAACACGTTATTATTCTTCTATGCAATGCTCTTGCCCTTATCCGTCTTTGAAGTCTCGGCCCCTGAGATGCACACTAATAGTCAGCTTATAAAGCTCAGTGAGTTCATGGTTTTCATGTACAAACAAATAGTTCAAAAAAAAAAAATACAATCATGCACACGTATATTTAAAACCCTTTTCGTATTTAGCGAGATCTCTTAAATCAACCGTCGGGTTAGGGTTCTACCGTCGTCGGCTTTTTCCCCGGGTTATAAGGAGCTCCCTTGTCCTATCACCCATCCCTTGGAATTGCCATCCCTTACGACCCGTTAACCCATTCCCACACCCGACATAAAATAAAACCCGTTCATAGCATGCTAATATATGTAAAGAAATGTACATATAAACAAATAGCATAAAATCAATAATCATAATTCATACACATGTAACAACCCATAGACATGTACATGAAATAATCATAATGCTCAAATAATTTTTATATAAGCATGCATCCCAGTTTAAAGTCTCATGAAAACTCACCTGACAGCGTAAGTTGTTTCGTATCTTCCCTTGGATGACAACCTACGATCATTAACCATAATACTCAGGTGATGACTAGGTTCTCCAAAAGTTAACACTTATACTAATTTAGTCAAACCTATGTAAATCCGAACACCCTCTATATAAAACATAACTAACCCAAACCTTAAAGTCACTTTATGTCTTTGTAAATTGATTTGTAGTATTTATTTATTTATTTTTTTCGAACAATTGTTTTATAAATAAAAACTTTCCCTTATAAATCAATTAATAAAAGAAAATTTAAATTTAAAAAGTTAATTTCCCAATCCATGATAACTGTGCTCCCTTAATTCATGTACCTATATATATATATATATATGTATGCGTCTGTTTATGTATGTATGTATGACGAATATAACCCAATTTATAATACATGTGGATATAATTACTTTTCCAACTCCATAATATATATATACACATGCAGAAGCATGTATCCAGAAGTAAGAAGTAAATTAACCCAAAAATTTTAGCGGCGAACAAGCCGTACCCATATTCCTACTTTCACCCAGAATTTGTGTAGTGTCAAAAGAAAGCAAACCCAATATTTTATACATTCATTAATTTGACACTTTTATTAGATCGATAGATGATCTCCAGCTTGACTCGAGATGATCGTTCATCAATCGATCATCTCACCGACTCAATAACCCCACCCACACACATATATATATATATATAAAATCTACTAGCGTAAGATTAATTCGAGAATTACGAAATCCTTACCTCCAAACTCGGTTCCTCACAAGCTCCTAAAATCCAACCTCCTCAAGCCTTTCGCCTCCTTCGTTAACACTTGTGTTTTGAACAAGGGATGAGAAAAGAGAGTGGAGGACCCTCTATTTATAGCTCATATGCACCCTCAATTTTTTTGGAAAAACCCACTAATTTTGTAAACTTCTCTCTAATTGCCATCACCCTCTCATTATTCCTTCTAAATGTCCATTTAGAGCTTGAAACAAACTTGAAGGATATTTTCTAAATTCATACCATAATTACTTCTAAATCAATTGGAAGTATGGAGGAAATCCGTGTACTCTTCCTTGTATATATGAATCATATGTATTTTTTTTTTATCACAATCATTCCCAAAAATTTGGTTAAGATATTCTAAGGAATATATATATATATATATATATAAAATTAAGATATTATGTCAAATTACTTATCCCATAAATAATTAAAGTTTCCAACTATCACCATATCATGTCCACATCTACAAGGATATTAATATTAATGATAGTAATAATAAAAATTGTAACCCCTAATTATTAAAATAACACCTATTTTAAAATGCCCTTAATTTTAGGGTGTTACAACTCTCCCCCAGTAAAACTAGATTTCGTCCTCGAAATCAATCGGCGTTAAACAAATGTGGATACTTGGCTCTCATTTCCATCTCTGGTTCCCATGTCATTTCCGATCCCTTGTGAAATTTCCATTTGACAAGGACTAATGGGATGGTTTTGTTTCGCAATCTTTTCGTTTTTCGATCCACGACTTGCACTGGTTCCTCAACGTAGCCCAATTTCTGGTTAATTTCCACATCCTTCAGCTCCACCGTCTTGGATTCGTCAGCTAAACATTTCCTCAAGTTTGACACATGGAAAGTGTCATGGATTCCCTGTAATTCTTCTGGTAGCTTCAAACGATACGCCACCGCCCCGACCTTTGCTAAAATCTCAAACGGTCCTACATATCTTGGGTTTAACTTCCCGCGTTTACCAAAACGAACCACCCCTTTCCAAGGTGAGATCTTAAGCATCACCCGATCCCCAACTTGAAACTCCAAAGGCTTCCGCCTCTTATCCGCATAACTCTTCTGTCGATCTTGTGCGACCTTTATCCTTTCTCTAATTTGTGCTATCTTATCAGACGTTTGCTGCACTAGTTCTGGACCCACCAATTGCCTTTCTCCAATGTCTGTCCAGCACAATGGTGTTCTACACTTTCGACCATATAAGGCTTCATAAGGCGCTGCCTTAATGCTCGAATGATAGCTATTGTTGTATGCGAACTCCACTAATGGTAAATGGTCGTCCCAACTACCCCCAAAATCTATAGTGCAAGCCCTCAACATATCTTCAAGTGTTTGTATTGTCCTTTCACTCTGACCATCGGTCTGTGGGTGGTAGGCGGTGCTTAAGTTCACACGAGTTCCCATTGCTTGTTGAAAGCTTTCCCAAAACCTTGAAGTAAATCTCGCATCCCTATCCGAGACAATGGATATCGGCACACCATGCCTTGACACTATCTCCTTCACATACAACTGAGCCAACCTTTCTAGTGTGTATTTCTCACTAATTGGCAGGAAGTGAGCAGACTTCGTCAACCGATCTACAATCACCCAAATTGCGTCATGCCCTTTCGTCGTTTTTGGTAGCTTGGTAACAAAATCCATTGTTATCATGTCCCACTTCCATTCGGGTATTGCCATTTGTTGAAGCATTCCTGATGGTTTCTGATGTTCCGTCTTCACTTGAAGGCAAGTCAAGCACTTCCCTACATATTCAGCTATTGACCTCTTCATACCTGGCCACCAGTAGCTCTCCTTTAAACTCTTGTACATTTTATCGCTATCAGGGTGCATCGTGTACTTAGACTTATGCGCCTCGTCTAGTACCTTGCCCCTCAGTTCACCTAGGTTAGGAATCCATACCCGATTCCCAAGCCTGTATACCCCATCCGATCCAACTACTAGTGACTTAATTTGCCCCACCATCCTTTCTTTCTTAATATTTTCCTCAAGCAAAGCTTCTTTCTGAGCATCCCGTATTTGATCTACCATATCTACCTTCAGGTTGATCCACATTGCTCGCACCCGAATAGGCTCAACCCTTTCCTTCCTGCTTAGAGCGTCAGCTACTACGTTTGCTTTGCCTGGGTGATAATGGATTTCACAATCGTAATCCTTAAGAAGTTCCATCCATCTTCTCTGCCTCATGTTTAATTCCTTCTGATCAAAAAGGTGCTTCAAGCTCTTGTGATCCGTATAGATCATGCCATATAGGTAATGTCTCCAAATCTTTAACGCGAACACTACTGCTGCCAGCTCCATGTCATGGACCGGGTAATTCTTCTCATGCTCCTTTAATTGTCGTGATGCGTAGGCGATCACCCTTCCTCTTTGCATAAGCACGCAACCCAAACCCATTTTGGAAGCATCGCTATACACAACGAAGTCCTCTATACCTTCGGGTAAAGCAAGAATTGGTGCGCTACTCAGTTTGACTTTGAGTGTTTGGAAAGCTTCATCTTGTTTCTCACCCCAATCGAACTTGACAGATTTCTTTGTCAACTTCGTCATAGGTGCTGCTAGCTTGGAGAAATCCTGGATGAATCTCCGGTAGTAGCCTGCCAAGCCTAGAAAGCTTCGGATTTCTGATGCAGACTTTGGCGGCTCCCAATTCATGACCGCTTCTATCTTGGCCGGGTCTACTTTGATTCCCTCTGCATTTACTACATGGCCAAGAAATTGCACTTCCCGCAACCAAAATTCACATTTTGAGAATTTGGCATATAGCTTTTCTTTCTTCAGAAGCTCTAGGATGATCCTTAAATGTTTCTCGTGTTCTTCTTCACTTTTAGAATAAATAAGGATGTCATCGATAAAGACAATGACAAACTTGTCTAAGTATGGCCCACACACCCTATTCATCAGATCCATAAAGGCCGCAGGAGCATTCGTCAGCCCAAAAGGCATTACCACAAACTCGTAATGACCATATCGAGTTCTAAAAGCAGTCTTTGGCACATCTTCTTCTCGAACTCTGAGTTGGTGGTAACCTGATCTCAAATCAATCTTTGAGAAGTGGCTGGCTCCTTGTAGTTGATCGAACAAATCGTCAATTCTTGGCAATGGGTATCTATTTTTGATCGTGAGTTTGTTAAGTTCACGATAATCAATGCACATCCGCATTGAGCCATCTTTCTTCTTCACAAAAAGAATTGGCGCTCCCCACGGTGATGAACTTCGCCTAATAAATCCCTTGTCCAACAACTCCTGAAGTTGTTTCATCAACTCTTGCATTTCAGTTGGGGCCAATCGGTAAGGTGCACGAGCAACAGGAGCCACTCCTGGCACCAGGTCAATTCGGAACTCGACCTCACGTTCCGGTGGTAGTCCTGGTAAGTCATCCGGGAAAACCTCTAGGTATTCACTCACCACTGGTACCCCTTGTACCGTCCTCTTTTCTAGCTTAGCATCTATCGCGTATGCCAGATAAGTGGCACATCCATTCCGAAGGAATTTGTTTGCCTTAAGTGTGGTGATGATTCCCATACTACCCTTCTTACGATCCCCATAGACATACATAGTTTTCCCTTCCGGAGTACGGATCTTGACTATCTTTTCGTAGCACAATATTCGCGCTCGGTTTTCGGATAACCAATCCATCCCCAGAACTACATCAAAACTTCCAAGACGTATGGGTATAAGCCTAACAGCTAAATCCCTACCATCTATACAGATCGTGCATCCATTAAATATTTCATCTACTTTAACTAGATTACCTTCAGCCGTTTCTACAACATAGCTCTTCCCTAGTCTACAGGCATCTTTATTTAAATAGTGACGGAAAGTAGAAGATACGAAACTACCATCAGCACCCGAATCAAATAACACATGAGCAAGAACATTGTTTACAAGAAACATACCCGATACGACGTCAGGAGACTCCCTAGCCTCCTCCAAGGTCATTTTGTATGCTCTCCCCATTGCTTTAGGTAGTTCCTTCTTCTTTTCCGATCCCTTTCCCGGTCCACTGCCCGAGGTCTTAGCATCGTTTACTGCTCCCTTACGGACCTTGGGACATTCAGACCGACTTGTAACACCCACAATTCTAACCCAAGGTGCCACGTTACTAAATAAAAATGTACTCATAAATACTCCAAAATTTACGGCAAGTTAAAGCCGTTTACAGCGGAAGTCTTAAATAAAAAGTAACTTAATACTAATCCGTCCCAAATCGGATCACTAAAATAAAATATAAACATATAAATAGTTAAACACGTTATTATTCTTCTATGCAATGCTCTTGCCCTTATCCGTCTTTGAAGTCTCGGCCCCTGAGATGCACACTAATAGTCAGCTTATAAAGCTCAGTGAGTTCATGGTTTTCATGTACAAACAAATAGTTCAAAAAAAAAAATACAATCATGCACACGTATATTTAAAACCCTTTTCGTATTTAGCGAGATCTCTTAAATCAACCGTCGGGTTAGGGTTCTACCGTCGTCGGCTTTTTCCCCGGGTTATAAGGAGCTCCCTTGTCCTATCACCCATCCCTTGGAATTGCCATCCCTTACGACCCGTTAACCCATTCCCACACCCGACATAAAATAAAACCCGTTCATAGCATGCTAATATATGTAAAGAAATGTACATATAAACAAATAGCATAAAATCAATAATCATAATTCATACACATGTAACAACCCATAGACATGTACATGAAATAATCATAATGCTCAAATAATTTTTATATAAGCATGCATCCCAGTTTAAAGTCTCATGAAAACTCACCTGACAGCGTAAGTTGTTTCGTATCTTCCCTTGGATGACAACCTACGATCATTAACCATAATACTCAGGTGATGACTAGGTTCTCCAAAAGTTAACACTTATACTAATTTAGTCAAACCTATGTAAATCCGAACACCCTCTATATAAAACATAACTAACCCAAACCTTAAAGTCACTTTATGTCTTTGTAAATTGATTTGTAGTATTTATTTATTTATTTTTTTCGAACAATTGTTTTATAAATAAAAACTTTCCCTTATAAATCAATTAATAAAAGAAAATTTAAATTTAAAAAGTTAATTTCCCAATCCATGATAACTGTGCTCCCTTAATTCATGTACCTATATATATATATATATATGTATGCGTCTGTTTATGTATGTATGTATGACGAATATAACCCAATTTATAATACATGTGGATATAATTACTTTTCCAACTCCATAATATATATATACACATGCAGAAGCATGTATCCAGAAGTAAGAAGTAAATTAACCCAAAAATTTTAGCGGCGAACAAGCCGTACCCATATTCCTACTTTCACCCAGAATTTGTGTAGTGTCAAAAGAAAGCAAACCCAATATTTTATACATTCATTATTTTGACACTTTTATTAGATCGATAGATGATCTCCAGCTTGACTCGAGATGATCGTTCATCAATCGATCATCTCACCGACTCAATAACCCCACCCACACACACATATATATATATATATAAAATCTACTAGCGTAAGATTAATTCGAGAATTACGAAATCCTTACCTCCAAACTCGGTTCCTCACAAGCTCCTAAAATCCAACCTCCTCAAGCCTTTCGCCTCCTTCGTTAACACTTGTGTTTTGAACAAGGGATGAGAAAAGAGAGTGGAGGACCCTCTATTTATAGCTCATATGCACCCTCAATTTTTTTGGAAAAACCCACTAATTTTGTAAACTTCTCTCTAATTGCCATCACCCTCTCATTATTCCTTCTAAATGTCCATTTAGAGCTTGAAACAAACTTGAAGGATATTTTCTAAATTCATACCATAATTACTTCTAAATCAATTGGAAGTATGGAGGAAATCCGTGTACTCTTCCTTGTATATATGAATCATATGTATTTTTTTTTATCACAATCATTCCCAAAAATTTGGTTAAGATATTCTAAGGAATATATATATATATATATATAAAATTAAGATATTATGTCAAATTACTTATCCCATAAATAATTAAAGTTTCCAACTATCACCATATCATGTCCACATCTACAAGGATATTAATATTAATGATATTAATAATAAAAATTGTAACCCCTAATTATTAAAATAACACCTATTTTAAAATGCCCTTAATTTTAGGGTGTTACATCCACCATCCCTAGTTTCTCCAAGAAGTCCTTTGCATAAAAGGAGATGGGATTGTTGTCTTTCTTCATCCCTCGGAATTCATCCTCGATCTTGTCGAGGGCTCGCTCGCTACAGTATTTCTCGAGCATTTTCTTCTTGAAATCGGCCCAAGAGAGCCTAGCATACACCTCCGGCGTGAGGGAAGAGCGGGTCAAGTTCCACCACGTGAGGGCCTCGCCCTTTAGAAGGTGGGATGCGAAGTTGACTCGTTGAGAAGAGTCGCACTCGCTAGCCTCAAAGGCCATCTCCATCTCGCGGAGCCAATACAAACACATGACCGGGTCGCTACACCCACGGAACTCCGGTGGTTTACATCCCAAGAAATTCTTGTAGGAGCACCCCTTAGCTTTCGCCTTCTCTTTGGCCTTATCTCCGGTAATTCGGGTCTCCTCGGTGACCACCACCACCTCCGCATCACCCGACGCCATAGCGGCGTTCTCTCCCACCGTCTCGTGGCGACGGTTGCTAGTGTCACGATCCTCCAACATTTTCATGAAGGACTCTTGTTGCTTGCTCGTGGCCTCGTTCACGGCCTTCATCACGTTATCAAGCATTCTCATCTCCGGAGTCACCTCGGTCAACAATGGATTTGGGTCCTCGAGGTTGACCCTTGGTACGTGCTTCGGTCCCCCACCTAGGACTTGGAGCCTCGGTGGACTCTCAACCGTCTCGACCCGTACACGTTGGTCGGCGGTTGAAGCGGTTTGGTCGGGTGGCCCTCTCGCGGCGCCCGTTTGACTACGGGTATTCGCCATACTGATCTGTCATAATAAATGCATGAGAATAGGATAAGAATAGACTACTTACGAACTTCAACATTTATCATCATCATAATAACAGTTACTCAAACACTCGCGTACAACGCATTCATAGATCAGTAGCTAGGTGATTTATGAACTAATCATACATAAACATCCTCGTTACCATCACCACAACTTTGAATAAACGTGACTTCGCAATCCTATTGCTCTCCCCACCTAAGGTTCTACCCAAGGTATGTATCGTATTTACTAGTTTGCTAAGTTTAAGTCTAGGCATACTACAGTGACTACCTAGTTCGCTTAAACTAAAGCTCTGATACCAACTTGTAACACCCTAAAAATCAGGGCGAACAAAAACTTTCATTTGCACAAAAGTGGTATACAAATTTCAACGCCAGGGCGTGAGCTCTTCCCAAAACGGGGTATAAGTAATGTATAATTAATTACAATGTTTGTAATCAAAGGAAG
>CM058044.1:45993762-46027982 GCA_030169165.1 Centaurea solstitialis
AAAACAAAGTTGGTTAGGTTCAATATGAATTTGGAGAAACAGGTTTTGGAGGATTTCATGGATCTTTTTATTGGGGCTCTATTTAGTATTGGAGTTTACTGCAACCCCCTAAACAAATTGCCCAGAAAAGACTGAATTTGGGTTTCCAAACTGATCCAGTAAAGACTGAAGTTGGTTCCAAACGCCCAGAAAAAGATTGAAGTTGATTAAAAGAAACACTTTGGTTTGTTTTTCGAATAATGAAAGGAAAGTTTGTTTTATTTACGTTTGGTTTTTTCTATATGTATTTTTTTTCCTGGAATTTTTGTTCAATCAATGCAAGTTACTCTAAAAATCTATTGACATTTTAAATGTATTCTAGTGTTGAATTTTATATTTATGCTAGTTTCAATATATTTTAAACAAAAACTTATTTTGGGTTTCTTAAACCTAAAATCTTTGTATAAATTTGGCAAAAACAGAAAAGTGATAAACTTTTTAAAACCGAAATAAAATTTTCTTCCCTTGGCAAATAAATATGCTATTTGGACCTTGGAAGGATTTTTTGTTTGTCATGTTTCAATTTGAATATGGAGGAGAAAAGGATTTTTGGAGGTTTTGTCTTGCTTTATTTTGTTTAATCGTGTGGACCCCCAAATAATCCCCGGTTTAAGATAGCCAAAAAAACCCCGGGGGCTTTGCAAAAGAATCTGAAAAATAGGTCGAGTATCGGTTTAGCTAAAACCCTTTAAATGATTTATACTTTGGAATTTACCCCAAACCATTTAAAACCCTTTAAAAAACGAGGAATTAAAATTCGATTAACGAATTGGTTTTTCTTTCTATTGAATGAAAAAGAAAGTGGGCTTGGTTGTTTTTACTTTTTCTCTTTATGAGATGGTAATTTTAAAGGCATGCAAATATTTCTTTAGACTTCTACTCAAGAGTAAAACCCGGGGAAAAGAGTTTTTAAAAAAAATTTGGGGTCATATTGAAGCCCCTATGAATCAACAAATTATTAATTGATGATGTGGAGGGCTTGTGGCTAATAGTATATCCAAAAGAGTATTTAAAATAGATCAAATTAATATTTTATTCTATATTTCGTTTAACAGAATTTTTATACTATTCTCTCAAATAAAGAAGAAAATTTTAGTTTTATTTCTTTTTCCACCTATTAAATTTGTTAAAGGATCTTCAATACACTCTCTAAGGCCACTCGTAGCACCATCGAGTGAGGGGCTTGGCTTCAACGGGTTCGGGAGAACACCGATATACCCATGCGAGTGAGGTGCGTGAGCTCGGCCCTCGAGTCTCCATACCAGAGCCATACCCTCCTCTTTATCTCTCCTTCTTTCTCTCTTTCTCTCTCCTTTCTAGATTAATTAAAAAAAAGGATTAGGATAGTTAGGTATATGGTACTCCACTTTAGGATAAGATGGGTACCAGAGAGAAAAAATGGATGTGGCATTAGGGTTCAGATAGTTCAAAGCCTGGCATGTAAAAAATGAGATTTTGTTCAATTTTCTAGAGGATGTAAAAGCATCTCCAACCATATATTTTCTCTCTTTTCTTCCAAATTTAGAGATTGTGTCCATTCTTTTTCATTTTTTTCTCCGTTGTAGATGAAAGTTTAGTTGAAGCAAACTTTTCGCATATCTCTCATATTTCTAAAATTGAATAGCCCTACCAACATAATACATCTACATTTCATTTCTTTCGGTCTTATTTTTATGGACTTGTATATGGTCTTAACTTGTAACACCACTTTTTTAAGGGGTGGTTGTGAAGCATATAATAATCGAGGGGCTAAGAATAAGAAGAAGGAGATGAGCTAAGAGCAACTCCAACTCATAACACCAAAAAAACACACACCAAAATCATCAAAATTGGTAGACCCCATTAACACCAAAAAATTGAACTCTAGTCATACTCCAAAAATAACATCAAATTTGTAATAACTAAGAATATATAATAAAGAAAAGGGGATTTTCAATGGACGGACAAGGGCTTTTGCAGGATGAATAGTGCAACACTAAATTTGGTGTTTTCTTCCTCTAAAATTTTTTAATGGGCAAAAAATTTGATGATATGAAGTATGATTAGAATCCTCCAATTGCAAATCCATTTACAGAGAGTTGGTATAAAGACTTAGAGGGTGTTTGCCATTCCATTATAAAACTCCTTTTTAACTTATTGACTACTTATTGACTTCTTGAAGAAGTCAATAAGTTAAAATCATGTTTGGCAATCTAAAAGTCCTTTTTGAAACTCCATTTTGACAAGGAAGCAAATGGGATTTTGGAAAAGTAAGAAAAACCTGACTTATCAATTTTTCAAGCACATTAAGTCAATAAGTTACCCAAACACTTTTTTCAAAACTTATTTTCAAAACCTAAAAGTTAATAAGTCCTTTTGCCTAAAAGTCCTTATAAATGAAAAGTCTCTTGAACTACAATGTGATTTATAAAGTAAGTTACCACAAGTAATAAAGATTTTGACCTAATTATTCATCTTACCAAACATTATACCCTTACCGTTTGTGTGTGTATGTAACTATGTATAATATCAAAGAACATTAAATATTGACATATAAATAAATATTCACAGAATTCATATAAACAACAAGATAAAATATCATATAAACAAACTCTAAAATAATTTTACCTTGCCTAAGAATCCGTTGTTCAATAAGCACATTGGGCTTTTTCGCTGGTTCCAACTCTGTTGTACTTTTGACATTACGTTCCTTCACATGCTCTTCCCGATCTAATTCGTAATAAAATTCCAAGTTAGTGGGATGTTATTAAACCCAGTTATTAATTAGGTCAATCGAGAAAATGAATAATTACTAGCCCATCAAAATGAATAATTAGAAATGAGCCAAAGAGTGAATCCCAAATTCCCAATAACCACATTACCAGCCCATCAAGTTAAAAGGATGTCAAGATTTCAAGTTAAAAGGATGTCAAGATTAAGAGGTAGTATTAGACCCAAATGATCATGTGATCTAAACTCTAAAGTCATCATGTTTATCCCATTTGCCTACTCATGTCATAACATCCATATGACTACTCATGTCTTCAATATAAAATGGATGTTATGAAAAATTGACTTTCCCTTTTTATAAGTTCAACTAAAACAAGAAGATGGGTTTTTAATACAATTTAAACCTTTGAAATCTTTGTTTAATGAATTTATGATTTTGAATAAACATGATAGACTTTAGAGTTTAGATCAGACATGATCATTTGGGCCTAATACTACCTCTTAATCTTGACATCCTTTTAACTTGATGGGCTGGTAATGTGGTTATTGGGAATTTGGGATTCACTCTTTGGCCCATTTCTAATTATTCATTTTGATGGGCAAGTAATTATTCATTTTCTCGATTGACCTAATAAATAACTGGGTTTAATAACATCCCACTAACTTGGAATTTTATTATGAATCAGATCGGGAAGAGCATGTGAAGAAACGTAATGTCGAAAGTACAACAGAGTTGGAACCAGCGAAAAAGCCCAATGTGCATATTGAACAACAACGGATTCTTAGGCAAGGTAAAATTATTTTAGAGTTTGTTTATATGATATGTTATCTTGTTGTTTATGAATTCTGTGAATATTAATTTATATGTGAATATCTAATGCTCTTTGATATTATACATAGTTACATACACACACAAATGGTAAGGGGTATAATGTTTGGTAAGATGAATAATTAGGTCAAAATCTTTATTAGTTGTGGTAACTTACTTTATAATTCACATTGTAGTTCAAAAGATTTTTCATTTATAAAGACTTTTAGGCAAAAGGACTTATTGACTTTTAGGTTTTGAAAATGAGTTTTGAAAAAAGTGTTTGGGTAACTTAATGTGCTTGAAAAGTTGATAAGTCAGGTTTTTCTTACTTTTCCAAAATCTCATTTGCTTCCTTGTCAAAATGGAGTTTCAAAAAGGACTTTTAGATTGCCAAACATGATTTTAACTTATTGACTTCTTGAAGAAGTTAATAAGTTAAAAAGGAGTTTTATAATGGAATGGCAAACACCCTCTTAAAAGATGAATAGATTTGGTCAAACCAAAACAAATGGGATGCCCCAAATCCTAATAAATAAAAACCCAAAAATTTCCCTTAAGAAACTTAGGTGAGCACAAACATCCTTCTAAATGTATGAGCGAGCTTTTAAGTTTTAAGTTTTAAGTTTAACCCCTTACAACAAATTGTTTAGATGTCGTGTGAAATCCATAGCGATCGATCGTACTTCAATTAGTAAGCATTTAACCTCAAAAATTGTGTCGTACTAGTTGACGTAATGAAAAAAGAGTTCGCAACCGCAACTTTTCCATATATATATACATACACACACACTAGATACGTACGTGTGTGATGCAGCGCAAAACATTTATGCTATTGAGCACCTCAATAAATAATCTTTGTGTTGTTTCTGGTTTATGCTTTATTGTGTGGTTTATGAGTTTCTAAATCGCATATAAGGTTCAAGGTTAATTGGTCAAAAAATAAAAAATATTGGCTTAATGATAAAGTTTTCAAAATTGCAACAAATTAAACCAAAAAATATTCAATATTAACTCAAACTCGTGTTTTTAATAAAATTAACTAGTCAAAATACATTTTATATGTAATACAAAAATTAACTTGAACAATTAAAATTTCAATGATTATTTTGATTATATTTTATAATTTTGTATATTTAAAATAAATTAGTGGGATAAACTTAAAAATTTCAAATTTCAATAATTATCTTGATTATACTTCTAATATTTAAAATAAATTAGTGAGATTTCTTAAACAAAATGACACATGTAAATCAAATAAATCTAAATGAACTGAAAGTGTAAACTGCATCCATACACACGTTTATTATCAGTTTGGCTTCTATAGTTTACGATACTTTACTGTTCTAGTCCCCTATACGTAAAGATAAAAACCAATCTAGAAATGAAAATAATAATAAATTACAAATTACAAGGACTAAAAGTATAACTTCTAGTTTATAGAAATGTGACAATCTAAATTATTAATAAGCTATAGGGACTAAAACCATAAGTTACTCTAAAGTTAAGCAAAAAAGTAGACAAAAATTAGAAGTCTAAAAAGGGTGGTTATATAGTTATAGTTATGGACTTATGGATATGGTGCAGCGCGAATATGGCACGACACGTCGTGGTCACGTTTGGTGTCCCCACAAAGTCAAACCCCATGGAGCCGTCTCACGTGACCGCAATAACCATCTACCAATATTACCCTTTATCACTTATATTTATATTTTATAACCCTTATTTTTATTTAATATATTGCATATGATATTTTTTGAAGCATAATCAAAATTTTATTTGGACACCGCCAGAACTAGACACAAAAGTGTCGTCGGAACACGTCCGCGAGAGGCAAACGGACCTACAACGGAAGCTGGTGCGGAAGCTGAAAACCTGTGGTTGCTGCCAGACAACCGTTTGCTTATACCAGGGCCCGAGCAAACAGATCGCACCGCTGCTATGCGATCAACCAACTGCGACCAAACGGACAATTGGCTTCCCACGTCTGGATTTGATAAGCAGCTTACCCAATCAACAAACTTAAATATCTTCCTTTGAGATTCAAAAAACAAATCTTCTGGCTTGCTCTTCTCCACTTTGAATACTACTTTATTTCTATGCGTCCAAATGAGATAAATTAGACTCCCTACCATCACTTCCCATAAGAATCCTCGTGCGTTAACTCTTGAATTGGCTCCATCGGTTCAAGGTTCTTCTTCCACCATTTTCCGACAAGGTTCCAAAGCTTTTCCACCTCCCCACATCCCACGAGAGCATGGTCCACCGTTTCGAATGCATCTTGGATACAACACTAAGTCCAAATCTGGTCCCATCCTCCAGCGTCGATCGACTAGAAAATACAACCTAACCTCATCCTCCATATGAAGATACATATCTTTTTTCAGAATCATAGCATATTGTTTCTTCTCCATTAGATGTCCATCTCCTTCCTCACTATTTTCCTCGATCAACTCCCTAAGTTTCTTTACGTTGAAAATTTCCCGTGCATCCACACTAATTCGTCCATATGATCTTTTGTTGATTCCATGCTTGAAGCTTTCGTTCTAAATCTTCCATTTCCCCCACATTCACTACCTCTCGACTCTCCCCTCCACCCTCATCTCCAAATCCACCTATCTCCAACCCATTCTCCTCTTTCCGAAACTAGAGCGTTTTTATTACTTTCCAAGCTAAACAGCCATTATAATTCATTGTTTCTCTAATATGCATTTAATTTCAAGATCGTTTATTGGTGAAAAAAATAACAAAATATTGTTTCTCTATTCTATAGAGTTTTAAAGATTACGCTAAATTTAAAGTTTTTTAAAATCTTTTTTCTTTTTCTCTATTTCAGCATATAAGATACTAATATAGCATAGCTATTGGAGTACAAGATTGTTGAAATCTTTTTTCTCTATTTTAACATAAACGCGAGATGCTCTTAGCTTTTGATACTCTATTTTAGAAAGAAAAAAAATAAAGCAGATGAACTTAGTAATCATTTTCTAAGTGTTCTCCATATTAAGAAAAAACTCTTTTCCGTCCTACTCTTTTTCATTTTAAAATATATCATACAATCAAATCCTTTTTTTTTCTGGATAAGGTTCAACTATGTTGTGCCTAGATTACATCCTTGGTAATTTTATAATTAAATTTTGACCGTCTTAGATTAAACTTGGTCACAGAATGCTACTGTCTATACTTAAATCGAGGTTAATGAGATATTTTACTGCATCTTCTTAAGTCAGTATGACCACCCTTGTGGGTAACAGATCCTATTTTCCAATCACCACAGACGAGTTTTACACTTATCCTATAATTCAAAGAAACTTTTTGATAATGATACGTGTTTTGTAACCTTTTAGTTAGAAATAATTAAACGGTCATGTGGATTATAATTATATAACATGTTATTACATAACTTTTTTAATAAAAGTTATAATGCCAATTATAAAAACAAAGTTCAATTTATATATAAGAATATGTTTGATATATTCCAATCAATGACAAGTGGTAGTGTGAGAGGGTCCCCCTCGGTGGCATCAACGACCGCTGACCATCTCCCCAACGAAATTCAACTGGCACGGCATACAAATACCAAAAGTATTCTAAAAGGTTACAAATTATTCTTAACTTTTTCCAATCAATTTTCATTAAAATAATAAGAAGTTGCTCATTAAAATATATTTATTATAATTATCGTACGTGACAAAGTAGACTAATGGCGGTTTATTAATCATTCACTTTGACAAAAGCTTACTTTTTTAATCGTTTTATTGGACGAACATAACAACGATCGAGAATCGTATCTGTTAAACTTAAAAGGGAGGTCGATGATTGAAAAGTCTTATTCGATAAACGAGTATTGAGTTATAGACACTTATCATCTATTTAGTTTTGAATAGTGAATGTTGTCCCATAAGGTGGTATAATAAGAGTGGTGACAACATCGGTTACACTTTAACATATTACTTAGGGCGTGCTTGGTTTATTTTAGGAAATGAAAATAGGAATGGAAGAGAATCGGAATGAAAATGAGCATTATATTGATGTTGCTTAGTTAACCCACTATAATCAATGAAAAATTGTTTCATATTAAAAAAATATTTTTCTCTATTTTGAAAATACAATAGATGTTCCATTTAACATCAAAAGATGGAATGACATATGGAAAAAAAAAACTGAGTAGAAAAAAAATTTGCACTACCCCCAATTTGGTTAGGAATGAAAATTAATGGATCTGCATGAATGATTCTATTATATAATATGAGACCAATCAACAGTTTTTATTATCATTTTCATTTCTTACCTGCAATACCCCCAACAAAGCATCCCCTTAGTGTATTTTACTCATACCTTTTCTTAAGGAACTTGAATGAGTGAATGAGGTTGGTTTAAGCATTATGATGGTATATGAGTAAGGAGAGGGTATTTGTATAGACACCAATCGTTATCACTTATCTTTACTAGCCATTTAATTTCAGTTGCCTTTATTAGTGAACTAATTTAAAGAAAAACTAGTCGGTGGCCCGTGCGTTGCACGGTAGCAAAATATATCTAAAAAAACATGGTCTTACATGATCACATTTATACAATTCTATATATAAGAGAGGTTTTAATAGATACTTATGATATTTTATAATACTATTATATTAAAAAGATATTCAATAATAAACTTATTTTGAAGGTATTGGTGATATGATTTTATGTATAACTATACAATTTATAACAAAAAAACCATTTATAATTTATTTTAGTTAATCTATAATTATGTATTTAATATATTAAAGTTTTAAATGAATAATGAAAATGGAAGCAATATAAAGAGTAAACTATGATTTACGATTCTATAAATTTGAGAAAGATTGCGATTTTCATTCATGTTGGTTTTGAGATTGTAATTTTTGTCCATATGCTCTAAAGACTAAATATGTGAATTCTTCAATTAACATTGGAGTATTTGTTTTTTTAGTTAATTTTATTTTTTGGTTTATCAAGTATATTCTTCGGTTTTTAATTTTTGATATTTACTTATTTTTAATTTCATGAAACAATTTTTTTGATAAAGAAAAATTCATTAAAAGTTATATTGTTTATGATAAAATGATTAAATATTTTAATACAAATAATTTCTTTGTATTTTGATAATTATAGTTTAATATTTTATTTGTTGGATTTCTTGTACTAAATTCGTTCAAGGGCAAGCTCTTGAATATCCTTTACATGAGAGTATTATATATTTTTATAAAGACCAATCAATTTAACTATTTGTATTAAAGACTCAACAATTATATTTTTTATAGGATCAAATAATTAACTATTTTTCTAAAAGACCAAGTGATTATAATTTTTATATTAACCAGTTGTTTACCTATCTTTTTATTATAGGCCAAAGAATTATATTTTGTATAAAAACATACATTTAGTTATTTTTATCAAATACATATACGTAATTCTTTTAGCAGGGTGTACAAATGTACAATTGTTTGATCTCATAAGTCATCAATCAATTATACTAAAAAATGATTAAAATTTATGTGATCGATTCTTCAATAAATATATTATTTTCTAATATATATATATATATATAGCAATAACTAATGATGGGCATTTAATTATATTAAAATATATAATATGTGCTGTGTAAATAATAACTAATGCTACTTGTATATAAAATAGAAGTATTATGTAAATTACAATTAATGATAAGTTATGTTGTATTAAATCTTTATAGTTATTTTCATTTATGTATATTGAATGCAATAAAGGTTTTTATATGTAAATTAAAAGATAATAAATTAGCATTATTAATCTTATCTTTTTTATTCTATCTATATCAAATATAGTTCGTTTTTGATTATATTAAGTTCTTATGTAAATAAATAAAAAACTACACATATTATTATATTTAAAGGTCACACAAATAAAAGAATATTGATTTTAGTATGGGTTAATTATTATTAGTGAATTTTAAAACTTGGGAGAAATACAAAGGACTAAAAAAAAACAATAAAATCCCAACAAAGGTTAACAGAAATATATACCGATTAGCCTTCTCAAAACAAATCTAAAAATAAAAATAATCATTAAAAAAGATCATATTAAGTTTGTTGACGTATATCATAGATTATAATAAATTATTGTTGTACTTTATTACCATCTAAACTCTGACAAAACAGTCTAGATAAACCCTTGGGGTTCCATTATTAAAAACTTAATAAAAATATTAAAGACAAAAAAAAATCTAAAATTTTAACAAAAGTCATTAAGAAATAATATGTGATATAGTATTTTGTGTCGTAAAATGATTAGTAGTATTTAAAACTTCAGAAAAATATAGAAGACATAAATAAATAAAAAAGTCTACAGTGCAAACAAAAGTAAAAAAAAAAACGTATATCCAGAAGTCAAATTAGTCTTCTCGAACTAAACATGAAAATATTAAAATAACCATTAAAAAAGATTATATTGAAGATTAGTAAGGTTATATCTAAGATTGTAATATGTATTTTGAAGACTTTGATTATTGTACCGTTCTTGCCATCAAAACACTAAAACTGTTATCAAGAACAAACCCACGGTTTCATTTGAAAAGTGTGTTAAAATGATTAGTAATATTTAAAACATGAGAAAAATATAGAAAAAAAACTATCCAATCGAAACAAAAGGGAAAAAATGCCCGAAAGTCGAATTAGTCTTCTCGAAATAAACCTGAAAATATTAAAATAACCATTTAAAAAGATCATATTGAAGATCATTAAGGTTATATATAAGATTGTAATGCATACTTTGACGATTTGATTATTGTACCGTTCTTGCCATCAAAACGCTAAAACTGCTATGAAGAATAAACCCACTGTTTTCATACAAAAACACCTAAGAAAAATATAGAAAACAAAAATAAAAATAGACCACTCTAAAATCCCAAAAATGGTCAATAGGGAATAATCCAAACAAAAATAAAAAATATATATACCGAAAGGCAGGATTAGCCTTCTCGAAATAAACCTGAAAATAAAATAAAATAATCATTTAAAAAAGATCATATTGACGACTATCGAGGTTATATATAAGATTGTGATACGTACTTTCGTAATTTGATTGTTCTACGGTTGTTGCCATCAAAACGCTAAAAGCGTTATCTAAAACAAACTCATTTGTTCCATTGGAAAACACCTGAGAAAAATACAAAAAACAGAAGTTACAAACAAAATTCTAAAATCCCAAAATGGTCAATAGAAAATAATATTCGAATTAGTATTCTCAAAGTAAACATGAAAACAATTT
Source organism: Centaurea solstitialis (assembly GCA_030169165.1). NCBI lineage: Eukaryota > Viridiplantae > Streptophyta > Magnoliopsida > Asterales > Asteraceae > Centaurea > Centaurea solstitialis. The sequence continues at coordinate 46,004,588 of CM058044.1, forward strand.
TGTTAGTATTCTCAAAGTAAACCCGGGAACAATTTTTTTTTAAGAAGAACACCTTGTGAAATGAAGAACAAATCAAGTAATGGAGTGGGAGAAACGAAATTTACCTAAAAACGCATGTTGGTGAAGAAAATCATGGTTTGTGAAATAAGTCATGTGATAGTAAGGAAGAAGAAGACATTGAGTAATGAAAATTTATGCATAAGCAAATGATAGGTTTGTAAGTTTCACTTCAAGAATGAACAATAATTATTTTTGGAGGTTTCATTTTGAAGAATGAATATGAAAGGGTTTGTAGGTTATACTTTTTAAAATGACAAAAATACCCTTATCTTAATGAACTTTAAGTTTTAAGCATAGGGATAGAAAGGTCTTTAACATATCTAATACTTAAAAAAATCAAAAATCTTAGAAAAAAGATAAATAGGTTTCTTGGCCTTAGAGGATGCCACATAGGATGTTGTGGTTTTTCCTTTTAAGATATATATTGATGATTGATTTCTTTCATACACAAACCATTCTTTTTTTAAATATTCCATGTTTTAAGGAATTTGTTCAATGGACGCAAAAAAGGTATCAATGAAGCCGACCACTAATGACTAATTCAAAGAACAAGAGCTAGGTGCTCCTATAACTTCTTTCTCTCTACCCCTAATAAAGACAGTTTTCAAGACCAAAATTAACCCAATTTTAGTCAGAAAAATCATATCAAATTAATCGGTAATTGTCGTATAAAAGATTATTCAAACGAATTATAAAACAAGCTAAACCAAGTAACTTATAAGTATAAATCTAAATCCGTCTAGGCCAACCCTTATATTATAAGCTCATCTATTTTAAATTTATAAACCTAATTCATTAAAAGCTGAAGAAGAAGTATATTGTTGACATAAACTTGAATGAATTCTTTTTTTTTAACGATAGATAATTCACGCACATGTTTCGATACGAATTCGACGAGGTTTCCGGGATTCATACAAGCACTCAACTAATCCTCGATGACCATGGATCAACCTGAAAGCCTGTCTATGGTCAGGGTATCGAGTATCGACACATGTTCACCCCGTGTATCGAACCTGGATAGATAGGGATAGCGTCTACTATCACTCACAATGATGTTACCGACCACTAGGCTACTAATGTTATGTCTATAAGGTATATAAGATGTAAATCTGGTATTTGGACGAAAAAATAACAAAAATATTTTTTTCATGATTTTTTGTAATCTATTATATATATTAAAGTAAGAACCTCTAAGAATGAGGTGGCACATCCTAATGCTTGGAATGACCTCTATTTTTTTTCTCAATTTTTTGAATTTTTTTAATATTGAATATGTTAAAGACCATTATACCCCTATACCAAAAACACAAAGTTTATTGGGATATGGTTGTTTTAGTAATTTTAAAAGAGTGACCTACAAAACCTTTTCATCTTTATTCTTAAATGTAACTTCATTATTTTGGAAATGTAACCTTCAAAACTTTTTATCTTCATTCTTAAAGGTGAAAGCTACAAATTCATCCATTCATCATGATTTGTTCATCACTAATTGTTTTCTTCTTCTTCTTCTTCTTCTTCTTCTACACACTAGATGTATTATTCATTTCTCTAACTATTATTGTTATTCTTCAACAAAATCATGTTAGGTAACCTCATTTTCTTCGTTCATATCAATCACCTCACTTGATATGTTATTTTTCAATAAAATCCCTTTTCAATTTTTTTACTTTAAGTCTACTAATCCGAGTATTATTTCTTATTTGCTATTGTTGAGATTTTAGAATTTGTTTTAACTTATGTTTTCTATATTATAGTATGTTTTTTTTCTATCTGAATCAGAAGTTTGTATTTGACGACAGTTTTAAAGATTTGATGACAACAACGGCTCGATAATCACATCTTGCACGTAAGTATTACTATCTGACATAATGTAATCTCAATAAGCATGAATATGTTTTTTCAATGAGTGTTTTTTATTTTTAGGTTTATTTCAAGAAAATTGATTCAGGTATTCATTTTTTTTACTTTTCTTGGAATTTTAGAGTTTTTTTTTCTTTTATTTTTGTATTATATATATATTTTTTAATTTCAAATTTTACTAATAATTCTAACTCTTATTATTATTTCTTATTGATTATTGTCGAGATTTTAGAGTTAATTTTACTTTTATCATCTATATTTTGTTATGTTTTCTAATGGAATCGAAAGTTTGTTTTTGGCGACAATTTTAAAGTTTCAATGGCAAAAACGATTCGATGATCGCATATTGCAAGTAATTATTATAATCTGAGACGATATAGCCCGTTTACAAACGTGAAATGTTCCTTATCAATGAGTGATTTTAATTTTCAGGTTTGTTTCAAGAAGATTAATTTGGGTAAATGAGTGTTTTAATTTTCGGGTTTGTTTCAAGAAGATTGATCCGTGTATTCACTTTTTTATAGAAGTTTTTGAGTTTTTCTATTGTTTATTTTTGTATTCTAACTTTTTCTTAGTTTCAAGTTTGCTAATCATTTTAACTCTTATTGTTATTTCTTATTGATTGTTGTTGAGAATATTTCTTGACATTCATATGAATTCTAAAGTTATTATTTGTTTTTTATCTTCTATATATTTCCTAAATTTAGTATATGTTTTAATCATTATTAAAATTTAAATGTTTATTTACATGATACTAAAAAATAATAATATGTATACCTAAATATAACAATTAAATTTAATAAAAACCGATTTTAATTGATATATAAAAATGGAGATGACGGTTAATTATGTCAATTTAAGACATTTTAATTTACATGTTGAATATTGATAACATAAAGTTCATTGAGATAGACATGTTTTGGTAATTTTTATATGTAAAAGTGTAACCTTCAAACTTTTTTATCTTCATTAATGAAAATGAAACCACCAAATACATAAATGAATTTGTTATAGTAAAACTTATCAATAACTATTATTTGGATAAAACTATGTATATTTTTATTAAAATATATAACAATTGAATACAATAATAAATTGATTATAATTGAAAAGCCATGTGTATATAAAAAGGTTGTGACACATTTTTAGTTTTTAACTGTATGATATTGTAAACAATTTTCATTTAATCTTTTAATTCATCTAATTGTTGTATCATTTTATTTGTAATATTAAATCATATGTTATTACATACTTTAACTATGGTTAAGTTGGTATCGTTTTCATTACACAAACAAACATATGTTATTGTGTTTAAAAAATAATTAAATTGTATATGATATACCTTATATTTTAATTTAAAAAACCAAATCATAAAATAATCTCTTATTTTATTTATTTTAAAATCAATATATATATTATATATATATATATATATGAATTTGTGTGTTTAAAAATTGTTTTTATTTTTTACAAGAAAAAAAACAAAAGAATAGAAAATTACTAAAATAGTCATTCAATTAACGAGGTTAATGAATGAGTTAGTGAGATGTATCATGATCAAAATGAAGTGAAAACCACAAGGACTATATCCAAGATAAACATACATTAGGACTATGGTCAAAAAAATTATCAAACCACAGAGACCAAATCCACAATTTATTCTTAGGAAAATTAAGTTTTCCATACACCCTTCCTTATATAGGCTTATAATGTATTTTATTTAAATACGAAAATCAAATTTATGAAAATAATGTATAAAAACAAATTCTATTTTTCTTTAAAAATGTTTTCCAAACACCGCGCGCAACGCGCGGGCAAACCACTAGTTATATATATTAAAGGAACAACCACTAAGAATGATGTGGCACATTCTCATGCTTAGAATCACCTCTATCTTTTTTCTCATTTTTTTGAATTTTTTTTAATGTTGAATATGTTAAAGACCATTCTACCCCTAAATGGAAATTGTGTAGTTCATTATAAGAGGGCTTCTTTGGTAATTTTAGACAAACTATTAATTAGTTTTAACTTACAAACTATTTAACTTCTTATAGACATTAATTTTGCTCTTTTCATCTTCCATTTATTAATTAAAGAAAACCTACAATAAAATCTTATATAAACTACAACCTAATGTTCCACTAAAATGGAATTAACAATCATTATGTTCTATGCTATATTCTTTTGGGTTTGTGTGTTTGTTTCTGTTTTCAAGAACTTATTTTTCACCGGTACCATGTTCATCCTCCATAAAAACTTTCAGGTAAAATAAAACTTTTACTTTTTATATATGATTTTGTAAGTTTTACATTGTTAATGTGTGTATATGCATGTCATACCAAGTTGGTATCATTATTTTCCCTATAAAAAGTTTATATATATATATATATTGTGAATATTGCATATTGTATTTTTTTTTGTATATTGAATGTTTTTTTTTTGTATGTTGCATATTGTTGTTATATAAGTTTTTGCCACAATTATTATCTTTGTTTTTTTATCATACTTCACGATTAATTATCATGTTGGTAATATAATATATCATACTTCACGATTAATTATCACGATTGTATGATTTTGTTGTTTTTCTTTGTAGAATTTATTTTTTGCTGGTACCATTGCTTATTCACCATAAAATTTTCAGGTAACGTAAAACTTTTATTATTTATTTTATAAGTATGTGAGTTATACGTTGGTGATATATGTATATGTGTCATCCCAATTGGTATCATTGTTTTCCTATAAAAAAGTTTTAAATTTTGTTTATGTTTTGTATGTATTATATATTGAATGTTAAATAAGTTTTTAATTTTCTATTCGGAGTTCATTCTCAATTATTACCTTTGTTTTTTTTTCATTAATTCTTATGCTTTGTATTTATTATATATGAATGTTAATAACTTTTTTATGTTTTTATTTGGAATATCTTCATAATTGTTATTTTTGTTACTCCTCATTGATGTTTTTTACACAATCTTTATGTTGTGCATGTGTTTTTTAAGAGGTTTCTTTAATTTGGTTCACTAATATTATCGTAGTTTCTTACAAGTTAATTTATATATGATGTTGAGAATGATTATTATACTTCAAAGTGTGATTTATATTGGATTTTTTACTTTTTCTTTTTGTTGTGAGTTCTTTTCTCATTCTAATATGATTTCACAGTTTTAAAGTTTGCGATTAATAAGAAGATACACCAACAATGAATGATATTTTCTAAGGATATTACTATCCAAATATTCTTATTTAACCTCTCAAAACTTGCCTTTTTAATTAATTTTTGGAAATATATTGATCAATTAATTTTTGGAAAAATATTTTCATTTATTTTATTTCACATTATTCTAATATTTTTATTCACATAACGTCTAATAGATGTATATTACATATAATAGATGTATATTACATATATTTCTATTAACGTGATAATTGAATACAATAACAGATCTAGAAACATACGTGATGTGGGTTGGATTTTAAATGATAGTCACGTGCCCACATGATTGACAATGTCTATAGATAGTTGTCTTATTTATCTAATTGATACGTTGATGAACCGTATAGAAAGTATTTAAAATAGATCCAATAAAAATAATTCAAACTAAGAATTATACATCAACTAACAACCCGTAATCCTACTTGAGCAAACAAAAATATTCACATCGGTTAACAAACCTTATACTTAACAACTAATTACTAACAAATATTTAACAATCATATATTAACTATCAGACTCTAACCTTAATAATTCATACTAACAATTATTGTAACAAAAGAAATATAAAAAATAGTAACAGTTAAATTGGGTTAAAAAAGTTATGGGTCAAACCATATTTTTAAAGAATGAACATATAAAGACTTTTTTGTTATTATTTGAAATCTTATTAAAAATCATAAAAATACATAACTTAATTACATATTTTCTTACAAAAGGTTTTCGTCACCGCGCAACGCGCGGTGGCACACACTAGTTTATTATTTATATTGATAGAGTTCTAAGAGCATCTTCAACAGGTTTACTATAATTTTACTAAAATAGCAAATGTAATGTTAAAATCTCTAAAACTTTATTTTTCCATCTCCAAGAGCTTTTCTATTATAGAGATTCTATCATCATTTATATTATTAAAATATACTTACATTTATTATTCCAATGAATTTTAAAAAAAAAAAAATTAAACAATCAAATTATTCTATTGGTGGAAAACAAAAAGTAATACTTTCTCTCTCCTATTTTAGAGAATTTAGAGAATTCTCTAAATTTAGAGAAAACTCAAGTTTTTTCTATTTTAGCAATCCTTTTAGCAAACCTGTTGGAGCAATTTAGGGAAAAAAAACATCAATTTTTCTATTATAACAAACCTGTTGGAGATGCTCTAACGAACCATATGGAAGATTGGTACGATTTTAAAATCTGACATTTATATAAAACTTTCTAGAATTCAATTCTATTCATCAACCAAACCAATCAAATAAATTAATTATTAATTGCAGTCAATTGAATTGACTAATACCGGATGGATTTTGGATTTATCTCATTTGTAACCAAACTATACGGTTGTTTCAGTTAAGAAAATATTATATTAAAATTGTATCAAAACTATAGATTGATTGGATAAGAAATAGATAATAAAGATGTCTTAAAATTATAAGCGGACTCAATAGCTAATGATCCAAACACAATATTAAAATTCTTATAAATTAAATAAAACCATTCTTCTATTTTATTTTATTTTGAAACAAATCATCATTCCGATGAGTCGCTAAATTGGAAGATTAGCATATAGATATGTATCAATTATTGTTAGTTTGAACCTAGCAAGAAACCCGAGCTCGATTCTAAGGTTGAACTCTCCCTTAGCTATCAAAATTTGTTTTCAAAGGGCTATAATGCTCTGAAAAACGACGATCAGTATTATGATAATCATAGTCAATGAAATTGCAGGTAAAGCTCTTCGTTGAACAAGAAAGAGGGAAACATATGATAGTGAAAGATTATCAAACAGGGTCTTGCTTGATGCTTCAATCATAAAATTAGTTATCGATAAAACAAAAATGAATGAAACTAGTCCATAGGAGAGTTCAATCTTCAAATCATATACAGAAGGAGAAGAGATTGAAGTTTGCAGTTTGTAATCAAGAACTGGACAATCGACAAATTTGGTAGAAGAGATGAAGAATTAGAGCATCGGGATAAAATAAGAAGTAAAGTAAAGATTAAGTTAAAGCATAAGCTTAAAGTTAAAAATACATATGTAAACAAGTAAATGTTAAAACATATATAACTGAGGCCAAAAACGTTTCGAGGTCTTTAAAATTTTCAAAAGACCTCCTAAAATTCACACATTAGTAGACTTTTCGGGATTGTTTGTTTAAAAAAAATACCTTCTATAATCTCTTAAATTTGAAATTAAGAAGTTTGCAATGTTTGTTTATTTTATATAAAAAAAAAAGTCCAAAAATGTCTCACCAATCTTTGAAAATGTAAAAATAAACCATCAATATCAACAAATCATGTCAATTGGTCTTCTTAAGGACGGTAACATCCTGGGAGGGGCTACGGATGATATCTTAGTCTATCTGGATTCGAATCCAAGAGGAGTCAATTTAAAAAACATGAGGAGTACCAGTCCTTGGGTTGGTCCAGTCATAGACTTGGACCGAGACAATAGCGGATTAGTGGGTTGCTATTGGATGCCCAATACCGTCAAGAAAGCGTACGTACGTACATATATGTTCGTGGTAGTCGTTCGTTGATTCAATGCCGCCATACCTTCCAAAAAACCATCAAAATCTATTTTTATAAATGTAAAATCATACTTCAATCTATAAACCTATGCAAAACCTTCAACTTGATGGAGATTTGGTATTAAATTAAAAAAAATTTTAAAAAGTAAAGCAAATACATATGTATATTGATAGGACAGACATGCCAAAAAGCAAACTGCATGATGCCATGTGCCTTTCCACGCTTCCATTATTATTTAAATCCACCGCTTTCTTACGCTAATCTCCTAGTTTTGACCGTCCACGTGGCACCACCTGATTGGAAGCTACAAATACTTTTATCTCACCCTCTGTTTCCTAGGAAGTTTTTGAAAAACGAGGAGAACTTGAGGGGTGTCGGTTGTAACTATGGATCCCCGTGATCGTCACAATCGATGCTCCGCCCAAAAGGTTTTAAAATAGAAAATTCATACTTACATATACACCCCCTAAGGTTTTACCGCGTTTCCATTTTTGATACCTAACGTTTATGATATCTTTTCCTTCATATTACCTCTATGCAACTTATTATCCCATGTTTGGTAAGAGTGTTTAAAAAAGGGTTTACTTCATGTGAGTGTATTCAACTTGTCACGAAAAGTTATTGTATGTATTGGACTTTGATTTTTTCCATTGTATGTATCAAACTTATAAAAACCTACCATTTGATGTATTTGGTTAAAAGTTGGATACACTTTTGTGACAAGTTGGGTACAGTTTCGTGGTAGATTTTGATAAAGTTGGATACATTAAATGGTAGTTTTTGATATGTTTGATACATACAATGGAAAAAATAGAAGTTCAATACATACAATAACTTTCCGTGACAAGTTGGATACACTTTTAGGAACTAAACCTTAAAAAAAACCGTTAGACCCCTTAAACTGATCAAACCAAGATAAATTGGATTATTTTTGTCGATTTGTGTGGTTTGATTTGGTTTACAGAACAGTCAAACTGCTATTTGTGATTAGTCTAAGATTTGAATGTTTTTTGGATGGTCTCTTGACTACATGACCGTTAAAAAATGCATATGTTTAGAATAAAAAATATAATAAAACTACTATATCAACATATACACATAAATACAAAAACCTAAAGTGATTTTAGATTATAGTCGTTATCACCATCATATTCATATTATTGACAAGTTGGGTTGGGTACTCTTTAGACATGTTATTATGATATCATTCATGATGTCCTCGAGAATGTGAATATCGACACGTATAAGTTGCGTACAAAACAAGATATATTATCTTGTCAATGACGAACTGCAATTTGGTCTAACCTAGACCGTTGCCTTGCTAGAAGATATGATCTTGTGAAAATTCTTGTCGTTGGTGCTCAATGTCCAAAACAACATAACTATTTAGGGGGTGCTTGGTTGGGGGTATTGCAGGGTAAGGAATGGGAATGGCAATGAATATTGTTGCTTGGTCTGATATTATATAATGGAATCATTCCTGCAGATTCATTAATTTCCATTCCTGACCAAATTGGGGGGAATGGAAATTTTCTTTCTACTCAGTTCTTTTTTCCATACGTCATTCCATCTTTTGATGTTAAATAGAACATCTTTTGTATTTTAGAAGTCGAGGAAAATATTTTTTTAATATGAAACAATTTTTCATTGATTATAGTGGGTTAACCAAGCAGCAACAATACAATGCTCATTTTCATTCCCATTCTCCTGCATTCCCATTTTCATTCCCATGCTATTACAATATATGTCATAAGTGTGTGTGTTGGGTTTTTCGTGGGTATCCTCGGATCAAACTGATTCGAGGATTATCTCAGATCTATCAAAACCTCGCTGGTTTGATATATCTCGTAGGTTAAAAACAAACTGTTGAAACCCACGTGATCAGAAACTCGCTGTTTCGATCAAAACATGCGGAAGCGATAAAAGCTAAAAACCCATTGTAGCCTAATGATCTTAATCGTTTATAGCTCTAAACCTAAAGGATTAGGTTAGATTAATTTACCTGGATTGCTTGAAACTTAGTCCACCCGTAATCAACCAACGAACGTTCCTCTAGCAGAACCGTGAAACCCGAATAACAAAAACGACCCGGGGGGGGGGGGGGTTGTGTGCGCCGGTTTTGGGAGAGAGGAGGAGAGAGACAGAAAACTGATTTTTCAACTGAAAAAGCTTAATGTTTCTTTTAACCCATAGACCTTATTTATATGGGAAAAATATAACAGTTTGGATGAGATTCAGCTTCCATATTGTAATTATCTCAAATTCATTCCTTTTATAAACTGGAAAAGAATTTGCCTATGATAATTATGATTTATATATATTTATCTAATATATATAAACTTTATTAATTAACTATTATATATTTATTTATCCAATAAATATATAATATCCTAATTAATTAACAACCCTCCAACTTTGGTAAATCTGACTGAAATTACCCAACTGATTTATAATACACTATTATAAATCTTAACTCTCCATTTCGGGATTTCATCTAACTTGTTCGACTTATAGGTTCTCACAGGTGTGACCCTCAAGTGTCTTGTAACATTGGATTGTATAATCACTTGGTTTGTCAACTCTGCACATAATTCCTAACAGACTCCCACTTGTGCAAGTTGGCAATACTACCTCTGATTATACGGACCTAAGGAGGCCCCTAGACAGGCACTTAGGCTGACCAGGTTACAAGAACTCTTATACCCAGATTTGGTGATATAAACATTCCGTGAGGAATTGGTATCTATGAAACTACTGTTCATTGATTGGGTATATCTTGGCTTTTCCCTTTGCATCGCGATATTTCATCTGTGAGTATGAGCTTGGAAAGTGTCAACTCTAAATACTCAAGATTCTGTTCTCTTGATTATCTGACTTTCACTGATAGGTAAACGACAAAGAACTAATCAGTTCGTTTGGGCATGGCCATGCACTTCATCAGTATACTTAGTCAGTCAAGATGGGCCCAGAAATATCTCTCTTCTGAGAAGAGGTGCAAATCCCATCTTGCATATCTGCCTTTGACACCACGGCTTCCGCTGAATCTAGTTACACCCTTTATAGCCACCCTGTTACGGCGTAGCGGTTGAGTGCACTAAGAATTCAGTAGTCCTCATGATATCAAATCAGATACCTCAGGTGATAGGGACAACCACTGTGAGATTCACTTATGACCCTTTTCCAAGAAGTAATCTCAACCGCGGATCACGTCCGATATTTGCTACTCTATCAAATATCTGTGCAACTTTTAGTCTACAACACTTGTAGCTGTTATTCAGCAACTGATCATAACTACCTAAAAGTTCACAATGACTTTAACACCTTATCATGCTCCCACATTGATAAGTTGTCACGGACAGATTTTGAATGAAAACTGGAAACTAGTTTCATTCCTGGATTTATTAAAACATGCAAAATATGAAAGTGATAAAGAAATCAATCTTGTATAGTCCATATTACACGCTGTAATAATAACAAGTTTGAATGTCTTTTCTTTAGTAACTTTCATTTTATCTATTTAACATTTGTTAAATACTGGTCTAAAATGAAGTATCACCTACCTTCAGTTTTAAACCCTTTGATTAAAGTTTACCATTTTAATCAAAGTGATAACCAAAAACACAAGTCTGTTTACTTGTATCTGCTAATTATTGTTTTGCAAACACCTCTTAAAACAATAATTAGACTTTTATCATATTCCATGAACTCGGAGACCTGGACTAACTTCCAGTTCCTGAATATGTAAGACTGCAACTTTCCTTAGTCGCTGTGTAGATGAACGATTTCTATCTGAAATCCGATTCCATTTGCAATCCTTGCAAATCTACTGGAAAGCTATTTTAATCCAACACTATAATTATTGATTTCTAAGTCAGTCACGACCTTTGTTTCATGGGTCTTGAAACTTTTATCCTTTTAACTAAAAGGGTAAATTATATCTTATGAATTCTTATCCTACCTGGACTTATGAATTCCGAGATATATCAATAATTATGTCTTTTATTCTTTTATCTTAGACTAGATAGAGAATAATCGGGCTCCCACTGGCTCGCATAAAAACTAACTATTACTCAAAATTTACTATTGACTTATTCAAGACTTTGATTAGTCAATCCTAATTTCAAGTAATGAACTTTGAGAATTTCCCTTTTATGAAACTCAACTGGATTTGGTTAAATCCTAATTCCAAACCTTGGAATTCTTCTAGTTTCATAAATACTGTTATTAACGCTATCTGAGTTAATATCCTAAATTCTCCTTTTAAAACATTTGAATAAAACTTGATCAAACTTGATTAGTTAATTCTTGAGAATTTCTTTTATAAAACTTAACTGGATTTGGTCAAATCCTAATTCCAGAACTTGGAATCTTTCTAGTTTTATAAATGCTGTTATTAACGTTACCTGAGTTAATATCCTAAATTCTCCTTTTGATCACAAAACTATTATTCATAAATGTTTTATTCTCAAAACACATTCCTATAGAATCTCGTGTGTTTTGATAGTTTTTATACAAATTACTTCAATTTTATTAAAGTAATTATAACAGGCATCAACAACTAGGATCATACAAACACTAAGCACAATCAGATATTTCAATTGTCAAGACAATAACTTTTGAAAATTAAAACCATTGAATTATAAAATATAATTATCCAAACATAAACCCCCAAAATAACTGTTTTAAAACTATAAATTCAAAAATGTCTTGACTTTAAATCATCTAGTACTTAAGATCCTCGGCAACTCCTGGGCACTTCACTTCATTTCTGACCTCCTGCAATAATCATTTGCTCTAGGTATCAGTATACTTGTAAGCTAACAAGTAAGAAGTGACAAATCAAAGCAATCATAAATTTTCTGAGGTTTACATACCTGCTTCATGACGCTTAGGGCAGTTTTGCCTCCAATGACCGATCTCATTGCATATGAAGCAGCGATTCTCGGTCCTAGCTTTGTTTGGCTTAACCTTCTTGCCCTTGCCCTTGCCTTTCTTGGGTGCACTCTGGATGGCCTGAACTGGTCCTTTTCCCTTGCTGGTGCTAGCATGCCCATTTTTCTTTTTAACCCCTCCGTCTTTTACCATCAAGACATCCTTTGTCTTGTTCTTGTTCCCCATATTTAATTCAGCTGTCTTAAGCATGGAGTGCAATTCTGCTATTGTTTTCTCCATGTTGTTCATGTTGTAGTTGACTACAAAGGGCCTGTAGTCTTCCGACACTGAATTGAGTATGGTGTCAGTTGCTAGCTGCAATGGAACAGGATGACCAAGCCTCTCCAGATGATCTAAGTGCCGTTTCATTTTCATGACATGGTCACTTACTGATGTCCCTTTGACCATCTTGCACTCATTGAATGCTTTGGTGGCATCGTAGCGTTCTGTACGAGCCTGAGTCTGAAACATGTCCCTCAGCTGGCGGATCATGTCGTAAGCATTCGTATTTATGAGCCATGCTTGCAGATCTGGGCTCATTGTTGCTAACATCAGACAGGCGACATCAAGGAGATCATCCGAGTGCTTCTTGTGGGCATTTCTGGCAGCGGCCGGAGCGTTTGCCGGAGGTGCCTCCCCAAGTGGCTCTTCAAGCACATACCACTTTCTTTCATGTCTGAGCACAATCATCAGATTGCGCTCCCAGTCAAGAAAGTTAGAGCCGGTCAACTTATCCTTTTCTAGGATAGAGCGGAGGGAAAGATTGTTAGTGCTGGTAACAGTGCTTGCCATCTACACAAAATAAAATTTTTGGTCTTAGCAACTGTAAATAGACTAATTTCCAATAAAATATCAATAAACCCTTAAATGATCAATTTATTGGACTAGGATCCTTATTTCATACGTCCTGATGTGCGTAATGTTCTTGCTCCACCAGACCCGTATTTATTTCGGTAGGTAAGGACTTTTACCAATCATATCTAACTGACATGACTCCTAGATCTTTTCGGGACCATGGCAACTACCTGTGCATGTTTTAGTCCCTCTTAGTGCTTTTTGGCCCGGTACCACCCGGTGAACATTATAGAACCAAAACAGATCTCACCATTTTGGGGACCTGGTTACTATACTCTGGCCGGTACCACCCGGAGATAATTCGCAGAGTTATGTAACCCCTTCAGCTTCAGTTTGAACACAGACGTTGAATGTGTGATCACTTACAACGCCTATGTACTTTACGCCGAAGGTGCCCCTAGATGGGTTGCACTACTGTTCTATGATTTTCGGGGTTTTGAAAACTTTATTCTCCAGGATTTTGAAAAATTGATTGTTTATAAAGGCTACTTATGTTTTAAACTAACTGTTTGAAACATACATGTAATTTTAAAACTAACTGTTCTAAAAATTACTCGCTAATTAAAACTAACTGTTTTAATAGCATACCTAGTTGATTAAAACTAACTGTTTTTGTCAACTTTGCCTTTTTATGAAATAATCATCCACTGATTGTTATAAAGAGCAAATGACATTCTAAACTTACTGTTTTAGAGGTTATTTTAAACCAACTGTTTAAAATATCGGCTAATTGAAATCAACTGAGTTTAAAGTGTACTGGTTGATTGAAACTACCTGTTTCAATAACCTTTTCTGTCTTGACAAAAGCTAACTGTTCTGTCAAGTTTGTTCTTTTATAACAATACACTAGGTTTTATTAAAAAGCTTCACTTTAAAGGTTTTTCGATTGAAAAGTTAATAAAACCTAATTTCTTCTTGTTTTTAAAAAAAAAATATTTTTAAAACATATCTAATAAACTAACAGTTATTAGCATCAACTACGCAGTTAATCATGCACACAGATAATTATAACAACTACGCAATTGTAAAACAGATAATTATAGGATTTGCCAATTTTGTTCCTAGGGACCAATAATGACCTAGTTTTTCTACAACTTCAAAACTTCGCGTAGCTCCCACTGGCTTCGCCATACTTGTCAGTATTCCGGTAAGATGAAGAATAGCTCCCACTGGCCTTGTTATCCCAAAAGAAAAATCTATCCTAGAGTCATTATTACATAAGGGGTTGTAAACGGCACGCAGGCCTCCCCATGAATATGTCAAGGGTCTAAGTTGGCAAATACTATAACGTATATATATGTAAAATCAAACTGAAATTCATATATAGTTCTCAAGCAATCACGCAATTATATATGCAATAAAAGCAATTTTATAATTACGAGTAATAAACTGGATCCGTTAAAATTATTTTGTCTCTATTATTGCCAAAAATGGTTTTAATTAATTCATAAAACAAACTGTTTTATAAATCAAAAACAATATTTTAGACTAAAATTAGTTTTATCTAATTTTATAAAATACACTTTTATAAATAAAACTCATTAGCTAAAATAATTCCCTTTTATCCAAAATTATATCAAACCGGGTTTTACCAAACAAAAGATTGTCTAAAAGGAGTGAACTTTAAACCGTGTCGTGTTTGACTTAGCTGATCAAGACTCGACACAAAACTATTTGACCAAGCTGGTTAATAATAACTGGTTTGATAAAACATTATTTTAAATTTAATGAAATTATTTAAAAAGATTAATTTGGATAAAACAACTAAAAAACTGATAAAACCCCTCTTTGGGCCATAACTTGGTCCAAAGGACTTGGGTCTTTGGGTCTGATAATGCAACTAGACCCAAAAACGAAAAAACCCTAGGTACAATCCATGGTCAAGAATCAACGTCCACCACCACGCTGGTGGTTCGTCGAACGGCCGTTACGTAATCATTATCATTGATTGGTAACGACATTAGTGTTCAAAGGAATGTTACTACCGACACCAACCTACCCAATCGATCACCACCATTTGTCGCAACCACCATCCACCACCGCGTGAGCGGCTTCTGGTGGTTGTGGTTTGGCCGCGCTCCAACCACGGCTTATCATCAAAACCGCCGGCCACCACCTTGCTGGTGGTGTAGCCTCGGTGATTTGATCGTCCGACCACCATTGTGGTGCGGTTTGATGGTTTGATAATACAGCAGCCAAACGCCGCCATCACCTCGCTGGTGATTCGGCTTGGCGGTCGCGAATCGTCGCCACCACCTCGCTGGTGGTTTGGCTTGGCGGTCACGAAATCTCCGCCATCGCCCATCGATCAACCGCTCGTCCATTATCACATAACCGTCGCCGCCGTTGCTGCTGCGATCGACGCCACAGCGCCGTCGCAAGCCTACCGCTAAACCGCTATTATCGATTACCACCAACTGGTGGCAATTGAGTCGACGATCGTTGCCTGGCCACCACCATGCTGGTGGTTCGGCCATGGCTTAGCCGATGTCATCCACCACTGCCGCCGTTCACAGCCACCACCAAACTGGTGGTGTGGCTACGGCGATCGCGAAATCGCCGTCACCACCACGCTGGTGGTTTGGTTTTGACATCGACCTGTGGTTTCTTACTGGTGGTCATCACATGTTAATTAAAACGGTGGTGTTTGTCGATTAATCGAATCGGCCAAAGAACCACCACCACTGCTGTGGCAGCCGGTCGTGGCCGAGAGCCACCATGCCGTGGCTTTGGTGTGATGGTCAACAGCAGCCACGGTTGTTCTGTGGTTGCGTGTGTGGTTTGATTACCGCCGATCATTATTTGGTGTCGAAGGTCGGCAGCCGAATAGGGCCACCCACCACTACCACCGGTCTGAGGTGCGGCTACGGTGGTCGACCACCACAAGCTGGGTGGTTTTGGGTTTTTCATACAATAAAAAAAAGGAATTTTTATTGTGAACTTCTTAAAAATCAGATTTTTATAAAACTTGATACGCAAGAAACAACTTTTTAACGGATCACATACATAACAGATAAACTGATAAACAGATAAACTGCTAAAAACGATTTAACAATGGCTCTGATACCACTGTTGGGTTTTTCGTGGGTATCCTCGGATCAAACTGATTCGAGGATTATCTCAGATCTATCAAAACCTCGCTGGTTTGATATATCTCGTAGGTTAAAAACAAACTGTTGAAACCCACGTGATCAGAAACTCGCTGTTTCGATCAAAACATGCGGAAGCGATAAAAGCTAAAAACCCATTGTAGCCTAATGATCTTAATCGTTTATAGCTCTAAACCTAAAGGATTAGGTTAGATTAATTTACCTGGATTGCTTGAAACTTAGTCCACCCGTAATCAACCAACGAACGTTCCTCTAGCAGAACCGTGAAACCCAAATAACAAAAACGACCCGGGGGGGGGGGTTTGTGTGCGCCGGTTTTGGGAGAGAGGAGGAGAGAGACAGAAAACTGATTTTTCAACTGAAAAAGCTTAATGTTTCTTTTAACCCATAGACCTTATTTATATGGGAAAAATATAACAGTTTGGATGAGATTCAGCTTCCATATTGTAATTATCTCAAATTCATTCCTTTTATAAACTGGAAAAGAATTTGCCTATGATAATTATGATTTATATATATTTATCTAATATATATAAACTTTATTAATTAACTATTATATATTTATTTATCCAATAAATATATAATATCCTAATTAATTAACAACCCTCCAACTTTGGTAAATCTGACTGAAATTACCCAACTGATTTATAATACACTATTATAAATCTTAACTCTCCATTTCGGGATTTCATCTAACTTGTTCGACTTATAGGTTCTCACAGGTGTGACCCTCAAGTGTCTTGTAACATTGGATTGTATAATCACTTGGTTTGTCAACTCTGCACATAATTCCTAACAGTGTGATCTATCAATGATCCATGCAAACAACAATTCCAACGTGTTGCATATGAAACCTATCTTCAAAGACACCATTATGATAAGATATTTGTAGTTCATCAACAGTTAAGGGTAGCGATGGCCAGTGGGGATCGAACCAATGACATGTCTAGTATTTATGATACATCAACGATTATTGGACAAGTCTTTTTTTTTTCATAACCCATGCATGATATAATCATAATTATATGATATTTTTTTTTCCTATTTAGGATTTTTTATTGGCACCAAGTACGTACATAAAAGTTCATAATTATTAGCGTGTTTTTTTTTCTTTTTTCTTATTGTATATGTTATATATATATATATATAGTTTGCATAGTGAAATTTGTCTTCCATAAAAAGAATAGTGGAATCTTAGTTGAATTAATAAGCTATATATATATATATATATATATATATATATGCACTTTAGGATTATCAGTTGTCCCTCGTTAGAAGAGCGAAAAACAATTCTTTAGTTAATAATCTTTAAACAACTTATATAGTTGTTTAAGTTGTCAATTAAACTAAGAAGAATTTACCCTTGTTATGTGGATTTTACAAATATATTTAACGGTCAAAAGATAACACTATTTGAAAAGTGTCCGTAGACACTATTTTGACTAGATTATGAACGTTTTTAATAGGGTTTCTTTTAGGTTTTATGATTTGGATAAAGTCAAAAATTACTTTCTTGTATGCATAATCACTTAATACATTCAAACCTATATGTTAATTTGTGTGTAAATTCCATCGTTCAAAACTCTTTTAATCCTCTATTGTTCGCACTTCAAGAAATCTGCAGATACGTTCTTATGAAGATGTTTTTTAGAACATGTCGTTTATGATTAGATAATTCCCAAAAATGTATTAGCCTTAACTCAAACAACCTTGATAATAAAGCTAATAATATCTCAAGGATAATGATTATTTCACGTTTTAACCATAGACTTTTGTGCGTTTATCTTTTTCTATCACCCTGTTTTATAACGGTCAACTTAGACCATCCTCACCCGTACCACCATCATACCACCTTTACCAGCGTCACATCATCTTTCCACTATCTTACCAACACCATACCATATCATCCTTTACCATATCAATTCCATATCAATCTAATTAATTAATTAAAAAAATAAAAGAAAAAGAAAAGAAGATAGAGAAAGAAAGAAGAGAGAGATAGAGAGAAAGGTGAGGTGGGGTGGGGTGGGTAGAGGAGAGAGCCGGCATGGGGTTGCCGGGTGTGGCGTCTATCGGTCCCGTACCGGTTTACCACGCCGGTGTTACCGCCTTTGCCAGGCCGGTACTGACCTCGTACAGGCAACGGCCGCGGATGGTCTTATAAGTAAATTAAAGGGAGTTACAATCCATTGTTCGGTTCTAATTCTGAAGAACCTAATTTTAAACACTCAAGTTTGATATTTACGACAAGGCACCTAAAATGGGCCTTTATCAACAAAAAAAATCCTCTAACGTTTTCAGTTGCAAAATTATAATGCAAACTTTTAGTTCACAATCAGCCAACATATTTTAACTCATTTATATTATTATTTTTGAAAATCTAACTTATATTAATTTAAAGATAGAAACAAAAGAAAATCTTTGTAATATAGTTTTTCTAATTAATGTATTCGGAAGGTCTTTCTTCATTAATTGTCGACGAAATTCGCTTTCTTGACTTTTCACAAGGAAATTGCTATGAATACGTAAACAGTTAATCCAAAATATCCCAAATGTTCTAGAAGAAGCACTTGTTGCATATAGATCTTTTCCAAAAAAAAAGTCGGTAATATCTACGTATAATAAAAGAGTAACTAGGTTGTATGTGTTGTCGTCTGGTGAGTCGGTTTTCAGATTTTTTCGCTTAAACATGTTTCTGGACGTATTTTACACTTTGTTCATTTAAGCTTATCTGATTGACGCATGTCCTCCTATTTATCCCCTACTTATAGTTATTTATTAATTTTTTTGGACGGCAGTTAAACACACGCACACGCCCCGACCGAAGTCAAAGATATATCCCGGGATCCATTCGGGCACCCGACTAATCCTCTCGACCATGGAAACCGTTACCGGCCCATAGCCTCTCCCATGCCCGGCCCGAAGGTCGACCCATGAACTGGGGTGTCGCCTCCTGTTCCCCCTTCGAATCGAACCCAAGTAGACAGGGATACCATCCACTGCCCTCCTCAGGATGTTACCGACCATTGAGCTACAAAGGAATTGACAAATGTCCTTCAGTATGTGGATGGGGGAATTAGAAGTTGGGTGGGCACTATGTACCCTCCAAGCACCAACCACTCCACCACAACACCTTGGACTTTAGTTATTTATTTTACTTTTAATCTTTTATTTTTTACTTAATACCCATATAATTAGTTATTTATTTATTTTTAAACTCGTCTCTCTCTCTCTCCTCCCTCTTTCTCTCTCTTATTTATACTAAAATAAAAATAAAATCAAAGGGTACGAAGGTATGAAATGTTGGTGTTACTTCACTTGAGGGTTAGAGGGTAAGATGAAAAAAGCTAACGTAGTACCATAAAAGATTGAGGATATGAAAAATTAGTGCTATGAATGACATAATATAAGAACATTGCAAGTAAAATGATGAAGTATCATAAAAACTTTCATATAGAAAACAAAAGTATGTTACATGATGATCCAATCAACATAATAAATCTTGAAAATACTACCAATTAGTTTTTTTTTATCCAAATAAATTTTCGTGTATTAGTCATCTATTTATATGCTTCTAATTATTTAGATTCACAAAATTACTAATTGGATCAACACTTATAGGTTGCATTTGGTACTCGGGGATGACAGAATAGGACGAGACAAAAATGTCTCGTCACGGTCCTACTTTTGACGCGACATGGGACAAAACACGAACTCACCTTCTCATGTTTGTTGCAAAATGCATAGAGAAAAGAACTATGACAAAGTGACAAAAAAGTTGTTTCTTGCCACTAATATAGGTAGAACAACATGGGATAAAAATGACACAAAAACTAAAATATTAATATTAACCTTCATTTGATGTACAACCTTAATATGATATTTGTTTTAATGGTCACCACATCCACTGGTAGCCATCATCCCCACCTCCACCTCTTCTTCCACTACAACGACCTCTTCCACCATCTCTACAACCATCGCTAACCACTGAGACGAGAACCAACCATCACAACCCATTGCCACCACCATACCATAGTTGGCTACCTCCACCACCTCCACAACTATCGTTAGCCATCAATCACCACCATCGGTCTCCTCCACCTCCTCTGCCTCCTCCTTTACTACAATTAGGGGGTGAGCAAAGCCCGTCCAACCCGACCCGACCTGAACATCACACAAAAATTAGAACTCGTGAACCCGAGGGAACTTGTATTAAATGTGAGATATATGTAAGATCGGATTGGGTGCCCATATCCTACCTCCACCCGAATATCCGTAACTTACTTTTTTTACTTTGTTTGGGGAGGAAATTAGAAATGTGTATTAGCATAATATTTGTTATTTAGTTTGGTCTAGGAGATAAATGTATCATGAATGTGTATCATAGAGACTGTGAGATTGTGTATCTGTATCACAATTCATAAAGGTCGTGAAATTGTCAATTGTGTATGTGTATCACACTTTACTTAGGTTAGTTCTTGATTATTGATAGTTTCATCCTTACATTAACATAATTGGTTTTTGGACCGTCTCAATCACAAGACGATATTAGTCACCGACACCACCTAAAACAAAAAAACTTAAACCTACATAAACAAGGTAACTTGTATGGGATCAATTTCAATTTTTCTGGTAATGAAGAGTAATTTGATTAAAGGAAAGTGTAAATATTACGGAAATGTATATGTCGTCGATCCTAAAAGGCATGACACTTCCTCCTTGAAAAATCATTTTCTTACATGCCTTAAAAACCCTCATGCTAAAAAGACTAAACCATCCAAGTTAACATTCGCTTTGAATTATGAGAATGAAAGTGTTTTGACCAATTGGGTTTTTAGTCAAGAAAATGTTAGGAAAACACCGCCAAGATGATCATCATAGATGAACTACCTTTCAGATTTATTATGAAGATCAGAATAACCTTAAAAGGTTCTTTAAGGAACACTTACAATAGGTTAGCTTAACAATCGACACATGAAAAATCCGTGGAAGGTATCAATTATATGTGCATATCTATAAATTATATTGATGTCCAATGGAAATTGAACAAAAAATATAATATCTTTTGTGCCGATCCAATCACATAAGGGGGATGCAAATAGCTAAACCTTTAGAGGTATGTTTGGTTGAGTGGGACATAAAAGCATTTCTACCATAATAATAGACAATGCATCTAGTAACAGATTGAGTTCTTGAAAAACAAGCTAGTATCTTGGAGGTGTTCATCTGTTAAGGCACAATACTTGCATCTGAGATGCATTGCACAGATTTTGAACTTGCTTGTCCAAACTAGAATGAAGATGACATTTTTGACCATCAAGAAGTTTAGGGATAATGTTAGGTAGGTAAAGGGCTCTCCGACTAGGTTGTTCAAGTTTAAAGAACTTGCCACTTTAATTCGGATGCAAAAAAAATGTTCTCTTTATCTTGAATAACCTCTACCACCTCCATCACCATCTCCACCACCATCTCAACCACACATGTTTTAGGCTTTATAGCAAAAATCTTCACTGTGTATTTGCCAATTATAAATATATTTCAAATAAATATAATATTCTCTTTTGTACGAATCATGGTTTTCAAACTAAATTTTCATTCAAAATTGGTGCTATTATATATGTATGTATTTATGCATATTAGAATAATACAAAAACGTTTATAAATTAAATTACTTACCTTATTTATGTTGTTTATAAAATATTATATGATATAAAAATTATCAAATAACTTTTGAAGAAATTTTATCTAGTTTTGTGTTGTTCAGTCTAAGGTTGTGTTTGGCAAAAATAAGATAGCTTATAAGCTAGTTCATCCAAACATGTACCATAAGCTAACTTTTTGAAACGATACTTTGAGTAGCTTTTTTGAGAGCTTTTTGTAGCCTTTTCCAATTATCCCCTTATTAATACCAATTATTAAATTCAAATATACCCTTTTTGGTCATTTTACATACTCATAAGCTAGGTTTTTGCCAAACACAATTTATTCATAAACTAGCTTATCAGCTAATAACTAGCTGATCAATCAACATCTAGCTTATCAACAAGTTTACCAAACATAGTCTTAGTAGTTTTAAACACTAAATAAACGTTTGATTTATTTAGTTCTATCTCATTCAGTCTTAATCCAATCCTAATCTCTTATCGTATCAAGCCTTATCCAGTTTTAATCATGTCTAACCCTGTCCAATCTAACGTCCGAATACCAAATGGTACCATATAATGTGAAAGAGGCTTTTATCATAAGTCGGTAAGCACAAGTACGTCCTTTCTAGTTATTTCCAAGATATGAAAGGGTCTAAAATGAAAAAACTCTAAAGTTGGAGGGGCTGGTGTGCTGGAATACCGTATAGCCCCCATATTAATCTCTTTTATTTTCTCTCTCAACGGTCGCTCCGTGTTCAACTCGCGTTTTTAGAGAAAATCAAACACCCAATTTTCGTCTCCACCCAGCACACACAGCAGCCATTCCCCAAATTCAAAACTCTCGATTTCTTCAATTTCAATACCATCACTTCAATCAATTAACTCCAATTTCAGTTCGATTTCGTTGAAATTAGCTCTGATCTGCTGCCGATTTCTCCCTATTCCGCCTCGATTTGAAGAAATCAGTCAACTCGAGAATTGAAAAAATCGAAGTTGGAAGAGTTTTGATTGTATCGATTTTGGATTTAGATTCGGAAAAGGTTTGGATTTTAGTTGAATTTTGTGAAGAAGAAGAAGAAGAGCGATGGTGATGATGTTAACGTTAATAACTGTTAGGTTTATGATGTAATATGGCATTGGCGTTCTCTAACACTCATTATCATGTCGCTTTACATAGGTCGCGA
>CM058044.1:46028082-46050972 GCA_030169165.1 Centaurea solstitialis
GGTGCATTTAGCAACGTGCAGCAGGGTGCAGTTAGCCTTTCCCATAAGAAGGGCAAAAGATTTATAGAGGTTTAAGTTATACATACAGGAAGCAGAAAGAACCCGGCGTCTTGAAGAATTGGTCCTGGACGATGAAAATAATGAACTCCTCGAGCTGCCAGGCCATGAATGTACTGAAGAAAATACACCAAAATGAAACATAAGAAGAAGAAAAAACATCATCTTACTAGTGCTAGGTTACAAAGCAATAAAAGCCAATAGAAAGTAGCTAGTGATCAGAGTGAAATACTGAACCACTTAGCCAAAAGAAATTCACAAAATTTAGCAAAAGCAAATGACAAATCACATACATGAGTATATATATATACATATATCACCAATATTAAAACATCCTTGTTGAATTTGGTAAGCACCTTTTGACATTTAATTGACCAGAAAAAGTGCAAATTAATGGACTACAAATTACAAACAACAACTTTTCAAAACCAAAACAGTTTTAAATTCAACCAGATGCATCATCATCTTTACATAAAGCCTTCATTCATGGATTTGAAATTAACTAATTAGTTCTTCATCCATGGATCAAGGATCCTCATCAAATCTTACTTTAAACAATCAAACAAACAAAAAGTAACAAAAAAAAAAACCTAAATTAAGAAGAAAAAAACCTGGCAAATTAAACCGCCGAGAATATACTTCCAATTCTCCAGAAGCAGATTGATTTCCGTTGCTGTTTCTGCACAAATTCTTTTCCATAGCTTTTCGAAAGAACAAATCAACAAAAATTAACAAAAAAAAAAAATTAGTTTTCACAAAATCACTTGCTCTTCTTCAAATTAGTCTAATTTCTAAAACGAATGATACCTTGGAAGCTTCGCGACCTATGTAAAGCGACATGATAATGAGTGTTAGAGAACGCCAATGCCATATTACATCATAAACCTAACAGTTATTAACGTTAACATCATCATCATCGCTCTTCTTCTTCTTCTTCTTCTTCTTCTTCACAAAATTCAACTAAAATCGAAACCTTTTTCCGAATCTAAATCCAAAATCGATACAATCAAAATCTCTTCCAACTTCGATTTTTTCAATTCTCGAGTTGACTGATTTTACCAAATCGAGACGGAATAGGGAGAAATCGACGGCAGATCAGAGCTAATTTCAACGAAATCGAACTGAAATTGGAGTTAATTTGATTGAAGTGATGGTATTGAAATTGAAGAAATCGAGAGTTTTGAATTTGGGGAATGGCTGCTGTGTGTGCTGGGTGGAGACGAAAATTGGGTGTTTGATTTTCTCTAAAAAACGCGAGTTGAACACGGAGCGACCGTTGAGAGAGAAAATAAAAGAGATTAATATGGGGGCTATACGGTATTCCAGCACACCAGCCCCTCCAACTTTAGAGGTTTTTCATTTTAGACCCTTCCATATCTTGGAAATAACAAGAAAAGGATGTACATGTACTTGTGCTTACCGACTTATTAATATTAAGTTCCAAATTCAATAACACTTTTTCACGTTATACTACCATTTGGTATTCAGATGTTAGATTGGATAGGGCTAGACATGATTAAAACTGGATAGGGATTGATACGATAAGAAATTGGGATTGGGTAAGACTGGACGAGATAATACTGAGTAAATCAAACGTTTATTTAGTGTTTGAAGCTACTAAGATTATGTTTGGTAAACTAGCTGATAAGCTAGATGTTGATTGATAAGCTAGCTTATGAACAAATTATGTTTGGCAAAAACTAGCTTATGCTAAAATGACCAAAAAGGGTATATTTGAATTTAATAATTAATATTAATAAGGGTATAATTGAAAGGCTACAAAAAGCTCCCAAAAAAACCATTTAAAGTAGCGTTTCAAAAAGCTAGCTTATGGTACATGTTTGGATAAACGCTTATAAGCTAGCTTATTTTTGCTAAACACAACCTAAGAGTGAACAACACAAAACTAGATAAGTTTTCTTCAAAAATTATTTGATAATTTATTATATTATATGATATTTTATAAACAACATAAATAAGGTAAGTAATCTAATGCCGTTCAAAAAAAAGGTAAGTAATCTAATTTATAAACATTTTTATATTATTCTAATATGCATAAATACATACATATACAATAGCGCCAATTTTGGATGAAAATTTAGTTTGAAAACCATGATTCGTACAAAAGAGAATATTATATTTATTTGAAATATTTTTATCAATTGGCAAATACACAATGAAGATTTTTGCTATAAAGCCTACAACATGTGTGGTTAAGGTGGTTGTAGGTGGTGGTGGAGGTGCTCAAGGTTATTCAAGATAAAGAGAAATTTTTTTGCATCCTAATTAAAGTGGCAAGTTCTTTAAACTTGAACAACCTAGTCGGAGAGCCCTTTACCTACCTAACATTATCCCTAAGCTTCTTGATGGTCAAATATCTCATCTTCATTCCAGTTTGGACAAGCAAGTTCAAAATGTGTGCAATGCATCTCAGATGCAAGTACTGTGCCTTAACAGATGAACACCTCCAAGATACTAGCTTGCTTTTCAAGAACTCAATCTGTTACTAGATGCATTATCTACTATTATGGTAGAAATGCTTTTATGTCTCACTCAACCAAACATACCTCTAAATGTTTAGCTATTTGCATCCCCCTTATGTGATTGGATTGGCACACAAGATATTATATTTTTTTGTTCAATTTCCATTGCACATCAATATAATTTATAGTTATGCACATATAATTGATACCTTCCGCGAATGTTCATGTGTCGGTGGTTAAGCTAACCCGTTGTAAGTGTTCCTTAAATAACCTTTTAAGGTTATTTCGATCTTCATAATAAATCTGAAAGGTAGTTCATCTATGATGATCATCCTGGCGGTGTTTTCCTAACATTTTCTTGACTAAAAACCCAATTGGTCAAAACACTTTCATTCTCAGAATTCAAAGCGAATGCTAACTTGGATGGTCTAGTCTCTTTAGCATGAGGGTTTTTAAGGCATGTAAGGAAATGATTTTTCAAGGAGGAAGTGTCATGCCTTTTAGGACCGATGGCATATACATTTTCGTAATATTTACACTTTCCTTTAATCAAATTACCCTTCATGCCCAGAAAAATTCAAAATGATCCCATACAAGTGACCTTGTTTATGTAGGTTTATGTTTTTTTGTTTTAGGTGGTGTCGGTGACTAATATCATCTTGTGATTGAGACGGTCAAAAACCAATGATGTTAATGTAAGGATAAAACTATCAATAACCAAGAACTAACCTAAGTAAACTGTGATACATATACGCAATTGACAATTTCATGGCCTTTGTGAATTGTGATACACATACAGAATCTCACAATTTCTATGATACACATTCATGATACATTTATCTCCTAGACCAAACTAAATAACTAATAGTGAACTAATACACATTTCTAATTTCCTCCCCAAACAGAATAAAAAAGTAAGTAAGTTTCAGATATTCGGGTGGAGGTAGGATATGGGCACCCAATCCGATCCTACATATCTCACATTTAATCCAGGTTCCTCGGGTTCACGGTACTAATTTTTGTGTGATGTTCAGGTCGGGTCGGGTTGGATGGGCTTTGCTCACCCCCTAATTGTAGTAAAGGAGGAGGTAGAGGAGACAGATGGTGGTGATTGGTGGCTAACAATAGTCGTGGAGCTGGTGGAGGTAGCCAACTATGGTATGGTGGTGCAATGGGTTGTGATGGTTGCTTCTCGTCTCGGTGGTTAGCGATGGTGGTAGAGGTTGTTGTAGTGAAAGAAAAGGTGGAGGTGGGCGATGTAACACCCGTAATTTTCGGGCTTTAGAACTTTTGAGAAAATATGAAAAATAGTACTTTTGATCAAAACCTAGATTTTATAGTCTTGTTGGATGGGAAATTGAATTACGAATCCAACGGTTCTTTCGGAATCGAAATCGAAGCTATAACGAAGAAGTTATGGCCGAGACAAAATATCACCGAAAACCTTGGGTAAAAGCATGTTAAGTTAATATGCTTCAGACGTTGAAAGCATATTAACCTTGGTTAAAAGCATGTTAAGTTAATATGCTTCAGACGTTGAAAGCATATTAACCTGAGGAAACGGGTTTAAAACCCTTCTTACCTTCATTTGGTCATAACTCTTGCATCCCTCAACCAAAATTGCTGATTTTTCTCTCTACACTCCCCATTTTCAAAGCTCTTCAAGATCTTGAGGTTGGATCTACGATTGGAGCTAGCTAGGGTGGAAGCTACATCTCACCCACTTCATCTTCTCCATTTCTACCTCCACGACCATTGTTGCTTGAAAAAGGAGAAGCTCGATTTCTAGGGTTTTAGTTCGAATCCAACTCGGTAAGCTTGGTTTAAACTCTATTAGGTTGGATCTAAGTATGGGATAAGAGATGTGAACTAATCCAAGGTGTTAACTCCTTATCAGTTTAGGTGATTACTCAAGCTTTAAGCTAGGGTTTTGGTGAAAATTGGGGTTTTTGGCTTTACAAGCCTCAAGGTGAGTTGCTAAAACCATTTTGTTAAAACTGAGAGCACATCATCTTGTTTGATTTACATGTCTTGCTTGGTTGTTGTGATTAAACGTGATTAAGGATGAAATGCCTAAATGGTTAGGTCTAAGGATTTCCATGAAATGATTGAGTAATGATGCTTATATGAGTAGCTTGATTTGGATTATTGTATACATGGAGTAGACTATTGTATGCTACTATTGTATGAGTTAAACCATGTGATTACATGATGAATGTGTTTATGAGAAATGCGTGCTATTAAGTATGCCATGGATTGATGCAAAGGAATTGAATCCCGAGCATGTTGATTTATATGAAATGAATGAAAGTACTGAGACTTTCGATAATGCATAAATTGTAGAGTAAATTACGAATTTGGTCCCTGTGGTTTGGAGGTTTTTATGGATTTGGTCCCTAAACTTCACTAATTATGGATTTGGTCCTTGTGGTATGTGTTTTGTATTGGATTTGGTCCCTAACTCTAACATCCGTCAATTAGAGCTGTTAACATTAAGGGCAATTCTGTCTTTTTAATTTTTAACAATTTAAACATTGATTTTTTTTTGTCTTTTTCTGGTTTGTCCTTTCTCC
This sequence comes from Centaurea solstitialis, assembly GCA_030169165.1. NCBI lineage: Eukaryota > Viridiplantae > Streptophyta > Magnoliopsida > Asterales > Asteraceae > Centaurea > Centaurea solstitialis. The sequence continues at coordinate 46,033,196 of CM058044.1, forward strand.
AAATATTATATAATAACTAAAATTAATATTATATTATATTAAGTTGTGTGTGTAGAGTGTGTGTATATATATATATATATACAATATTAATATATGCAGAGTGTGTTGTGTATATACACAATATTAATATATGCAGAGTTACCGTTTTATAAGTCCGGCGAAAACACACACACACACCCTGTACGCAACACACACACAAAATACACACACATCACAAAGACGATGCTTCATCCCTCGTATGCCGGAAAGAGAGGGGTTCACTGGAAAGTGCAGACAAAATGAAGGTAAGAGAAAAGGGTTAGAGGGAGGTGTCATCGCAGCAATGGCACCATCCCGGCACATCCCTTCCCCTTCTCATGGTGGTGGCGGCGAGAATATTATCCGGCGAACCATTTGTCCCGGCAATATGTGTGTCGGTGTGTTTGTTAATAGGTGGTGGGTTCATGTTGGATTCACGAAGGTGTGGTCGGTGTGTGTGTGTGTGTGTGTTTTGCTGTGGGGAAGAAGAAAGGCAAAGGGGTGTGGTGGTGGGGAAGAAGGAGAAGGTAAAATAATGATTTATTTTTTTTGGGAAAAGGAAACCATCTTTTTTGTGCATATGTTGGGGAAAGTAAAAGGAAAGCCACGTGGGATCATTTGAGTGGTGGTTAATATAATAAGACAAATTAGAAAATTGAAAAAAATAATGTTTAAATAAACATAACTATAAAAAGACACAATTACCCTTAATGTTAACGGCTCTAGTTGACAGATGTTAAAGTTAGGGACCAAATCCAATACAAAACACATACCACAAGGACCAAATCCATAATTAGTAAAGTTTAGGGACCAAATCCATAAAAACCTTCAAACCACAGGGACCAAATCCGTAATTTACTCTAAATTGTATAACTAAAAGGTTATGGAGCACCGCTAGTCAAAAAGTGGGATGCTATTGGCCACTAGTCAAAAAGTGGACCGGGATGTCACTAGTCAAAAGGTGAGTACCCATGTTTTTACGCAATATAAATTGGACAACGTGGCACTAGTCAAAAGGTGTACACAATGTCGTTTTTGAAATGAGATTGATTTAAAGTGGCACTAGTCAAAAGGTGTGCACTTCAAGTTTACACGAGTTCAACTCAGTCTTGGGTGGCACTAGTCAAAAGGTGTGCACCTATGTCCCTCGCCATTCGTGTGGCCGCGAATGTGCCTGGCCTCTGAGGTTGCCTATTTGAGTCTTCGTAGGAGGACGGCAACGGGGTGTCTCAACTCTGAGGTGTAACTTGCTTGGTGAAAGTGGGTCGCTCCCACGGTTTTCAAAGATAAAAGATAAACCGGTTTAACATGGTGCATTTTGTTGTTAATACACTTTCGTATATCTTACATGGCTTAACATGCTTTATATGTATGATGTTTATTTGATACAACTCACTAGGCTCCTTTAGCCTAACACTTGCTTGGTGTTGATGTGTCTCTCAGGTACAAGGGACGCCGTTCCCAAGTAGGTGCCGGGATTGGGAGTGAGCTTTGGGGAAAGTGTGAAGAGACCGGTTCTTTAGACCGTGCATGCGTTGACAGATTTGACAACCCTTTTGTAGTCTTTTTCCGAGATAGGATTTAGACTAGATGGTTGTCGCATTTTTTAATTAAAATACAAACATTGTAATTATACACTACTTATACCCCTGTTTTGGGAAGAGCTCGCGCCATGGCACTATATTATGTGTACCACCTTTCGTTAAATGGAAGTTTTTGTTTACTCCAATTTTTGGGGTGTTACAGGCGATGATGGCTACCAGTGGAGGTGGTGACCACTAAAACAAATATCATATTAAGGTTGTACATCAAACGAAGGTTAATTAGTAATATTTTAGTTTTCGTGTCATTTTTATCCCATGTTGTTCCACCTATTTTAGTGAAAAGGAAACTCTTTTGTCACTTTGTCATAGTTCTTGTCATAGCTCTTATCTCTATGCATTTTGCAACAAAACATCGGAAGGTAAGTTCGTGTTGTATCCCATGTCGCGTCAAAAGAAGGACCGTGACGAGACATTTTTGATTTTTGTCTCGTCCTATTCTGTCAGCCCCAAGTACCAAATGCAACCTATAAGTGTTGATCCAATTAGTAATTTTGTGAATTTAAATAATTAGAAGCATATAAATAGATGACTAATATACGAAAATTTGTTTGGATAAAAAATCTAACTGGTAGTATTTTCAAGATTTATTATGTTGATTGGATCATCATGTAACATACTTTTGTTTTCTATATGAAAGTTTTTATGATACTTCATCATTTTACTTGCAATGTCCTTATATTATGTCACCGTTAGCACCAACCTTTTATATCTTCAATCTTTGATGTTATCACATTAGGCTTTTTCATCTTACCCTATGACACTCAAGTGAAGTAGCATCAACATTTCATACCTTCGTACCCTTTGATTTTTTATTATTATTTTAATATAAATAAGAGGGAGGAGAGAGAGAGAGAGAGAGAGAGAGAGAGAGAGGCGGGTTCAACGGGTTTGGAAACCTCCCCCTACCCACTCTTACCTGTGAACCCCGCACCATGAACCCTTGGAACCGGCTGATTTTGCTTGTCTATCCACCCCTACGGCCGAGCTTGTGCTACGGAAGGTCTAAGGGTTTGGGTTTCAGTAAAAAGTTAAGTTAATATAATGTGAAAAGTAGTTACCAACCTTTGATATACATTAAAACGAGATGTCTCAAAATAAGATACACCAAGATAACTTGATCTCTATCTCTGTATCAAACGGGATTCATGGGTGAGCTTAAGATCAGAAGGGATCAATGTTTCAGATCACTTCTCATGCTTCTTATGTTAACTTATCTTCTCACCTAATCATTCAACTCAATATAATTGCCTCATTTTTTTTTTAAATTCAAAATCATTTTATATGGCATTTGTCAAATGTTTGGAGCTTATGGAAATTAAGGGAGGTTCAAACGAGAAACATATCAATTTAAGAAAACGTGAGGAGCAATCTCAGCCACTCATTTCGGTCAACAAAGGCGGCTTTGACCGGTCCCCCTTTAATAATCTATACCCCTCCCATGAATCGTGTCAATCCTCCGTGATCACGTCCACCGTAACCGCGAAATGAGTGGTTGAGATTGCTCCTCACATTTTCTTATATTGACATACTTCTCGTTTGAACTTTCCCCTAATTATCAGATAAATATTATACAATGTTATCAGATAAAATATTATACAATGTTATCAATTTTTTTTGGAAAAGATCTGTATGCAACAAGTGCTTCTTCTAGAACATTTGGGATATTTTGGATTAACTGTTTACGTATTCTATGGATAGCAATTTCCTTGTGAAAAGTCAAGAAAGCAAATTTCGTCGACAATTAATGAAGAAAGACCTTCCGAATACATTAATTAGAAAAACTATATTACAAAGATTTTCTTTTGTTTCTATCTTTAAATTAATATAAGTTAGATTGTTCAAAAATAATAATATACATGAGTTAAAATATGTTGGCTGATTGTGAACTAAAAGTTTGCATTATAATTTTGCAACTGAAAACGTTAGAGGATTTTTTTTTTTTTTTGATGAAGGCCCTTTTTAGGTGACTTGTCGTAAATATCAAACTTGAGTATTTAAAATTAGGTTCTTCAGAATTAGAACCGAACAATGGATTGTAACTCCCTTTAATTTACTTATAAGACCATCCGCGGCCGTTGCCTGTACGAAGCCGGTACCGGCCCGGCAAAGGCGGTAACACCTAGGGATGGCAAAAAAATCCGAATCCGACGGGGAAATCCGAAACCTGACTTAAACGGGGCGGGTTTGGGGATGATAAACGGGGACGGGGACGGGGACGGGGAAATCCGAATAATTTTTGACGGGGACGGGTATGGTGATCCCCGCCCCGATTACCCGATACCCGATACCCGATACTATTATTATATATATATTATATAATTAATTATAAATGAAAAATATAAATAGTCTCTATCTAATTATTTAACCGTAAATCCCTAATTCACGTTTCATGCCTCCTCCTTCTCCACTTCTCACTCTCACGACCCTCCACTAAAGGTAATTTACTAATTTGGACATTTATATATCTTGTTCTATGGATCCCTGTTAGATAATTTGGAAACCAAAACAATTCAAGTTCCAACATTCAAGTTTGTCAGTTGGTTTTTTTAAGCAATAATCAAACTTTTGAATGGGACTTGTTTTATTTTGGATTTTGGACTTTGGACTTGTTTTATTCGGATTGTTTGTGTTCGAATGTTGTATGATTTTGGTATATTTGTCGTCTAAAAGACTAAAACTCGTCGCTTTTAACGGGGATGGGTATCCCGCGGTGAAAAACCCATATAAATCCCCATTTACAGTAAACGGGTATCCCCGTTTACCCGCGGGTTTCCCCGTTTCCCCGACGGGGATCCCCGTTTAAATCCCCGCGGGTATTTAACCGGGGATGGGGGCGGATATTTTAAACGGGGACGGGGACGGGGGGACTAATCCCCGCCCCAAACCCGCCCCGTTGCCATCCCTAGTAACACCGGCATGGTAAACCGGTACGGGACCGGTAGACGCCACACCCGGCAGCCCCATGCCAGCTCTCTCCTCTACCCACCCCACCCCACCTCACGTCACCTTTCTCTCTATCTCTCTCTTCTTTTCTTTTTCTTTTATTTTTTTAATTAATTAATTAGATTGATATGGAATTGATATGGGTAAGGATGATATGGTATGGTGTTGGTAAGATAGTGGAAAGCTGATGTGGCACGGGTAAAGGTGGTATGATGGTGGTACGGGTAAGGATGGTCTAAGTTGACCGTTATAAAACAGGGTGATAGAAAAAGATAAACGCACAAAAAGTCTATGGTTAAAACGTGAAATAATCATTACCCTTAAGATATTATTAGCTTTATTATCAAGGTTGTTCGAGTTAAGGCTAATACATTTTTGGGAATTATCTAATTATAAACGACATGTTCTAAAAAAAACATCTTCATAAGAACGTATCTGTAGATTTCTTGAAGTGGGAACAATAGAGGATTAAAAGGGTTCTGAACGATGGAAATTTACACACACATATATAGGTTTGAATGTATTAAGTGATTATGCATACGAGAAAGTAATTTTTGACTTTATCCAAATCATAAAACCTAAAAGAAACCCTATTAAAAACGTTCATAATCTCGTCAAAATAGTGGCTACGGACACTTTTCAAATAGTGTTATCTTTTGACCGTTAAATATATGTGTAAAATCCACATAACAATGGTAAATTCTTCTTAGTTTAATTGACAACTTAAACAACTATACAAGTTGTTTAAAGATTATTAACTAAAGAATTGTTTTTCGCTCTTATAATAAGGGACAACTGATAATCCTAAAGTGCATATATATATATATATATATATATATAGGGGTGGGTTCAAATGTGAACCACTTTTTGGTTGTGAACGTGAGGACAACCGAGAGCCTGACACATGGCGGAAGACTAGGCGCCACGTCAAGTCCACGAAGGATGACTAGGCGCGATTCATGGGAGGGCATTGAATTAAAGAGGGGGACCACACTCAAAGCCGCCACGTGTTGCGCTCACGGTTGTCCTCACGTTCACAACCAAAAAGTGGTTCACATTTGAACTTTCCTATATATATATATATATATAGCTTATTAATTCAACTAAGATTCCACTATTCTTTTTATGAAAGACAAATTTCACTATGCAAACTATATATACATATATATAGAGGAAAGTTCAAATGTGAACCACTTTTTGGTTGTGAACGTGAGAACAGCCGAGAGCGCGACACGTGGCAACTTTGAGTGTGGTCCCCTTCTTTAATTCAATGTCCTCCCATGAATCGCGTCTAGTCATCCGCCATGGATCTAACGTGGCGCCTAGTCATTCGCCACGTGTCGCACTCTCAGTTGTCCTCACGTTCACAACCAAAAAGTGGTTCACATTTGAACCCACCCCTATATATATATATATATAACATAAACAATAAGAAAAAAGAAAAAAGAACACGCTAATAATTATGAACTTTTATGTACGTACTTGGTGCCAATAAAAAAATCCTAAATAGGAAAAAAAAATATCATATAATTATGATTATATCATGCATGGGTTATGAAAAAAAAAAGACTTGTCGAATAATCGTTGATGTATCATAAATACACATGTCATTGGTTCGATCCCAATGGCCATCGCTACCCTTAACTGGCTGATGAACTACAAATATCTTATCATAATGGTGTCTTTGAAGATAGGTTTCATATGCGACCCGTTGGAATCGTTATTTGCATGGATCATTGATAGATCACAAACTTATGACATATATTGTAATAGCATGGAATATTCATAATAATAATAAATAGTTATGTTGTTTTGGACATTGAGCACCAACGACAAGAATTTTCACAAGATCATATCTAGCAAGGCAACGGTCTAGGTTAGACCAAATTGCAGTTCATCATGGACAAAATAATATATCTTGTTTTGTACGCAACTTATACGTGTCGATATTCACATCTTCGAGGACAACATGGATGATATCTTAATAACATGTCTAAAGAGTACCCAATAATATGAATATGATGGTGATAACGACTATAATCTAAAATCACTTTAAATTATTGTATTTATGTGTATATGTTGATATAATAGTTTTAATATATTTTTATTCTAAAAATATGCGTTTTTTAACGGTCATGTAGTCAACAGACCATCCAAAAATCATTTAAATCATAGACTAATCAGACATAGCAATTTGACTATTCCGTAAACCAAATCAAACCACTCAAATCGGCAAAAATAATCCAATTTATCTTGGTTTGACCAATTTAAGGGGTCTAACAGTTTTTTTTAAACACACTTACCAAACATTGGATAATAAGTTGCATAGAGTTATATGAAGGAAAAGATATCATAAACGATAGGTATCAAAAATGGAAACGCGGTAAAACCTTAGGGGGTGTATATGTAAGTAAGAATTTTCTATTTTAAAACCTTTTGGGCGGAGCATCGATTGTGACGATCACGGGGATCCATAGTTACAACCGACACCCCTCAACTTCTCCTCGTTTTCCAAAAACTTTCTAGGAAACAGAGGGTGAGATAAAGCATTTGTAGCTTCCAATCAGGTGGTGCCACGTGGACGGTCAAAACTAGGAGATTAGCGTAAGAAAGCGGTGGATTTAAATAATAATGGAAGCGTGGAAAGGCACATGGCATCATGCAGTTTGCTTTTTGGCATGTCTGTCCTATCAATATACATATGTATTTGCTTTACTTTATAAAAAAAAAAAATATAATATTGGTATCTCCATCAAGTCGAAGGTTTTGCATAGGTTTGAAGATTGAAGTATGATTTTAAGTTTAAAAAAAATAGATTTTGACGGTATTTTTGGAAGGGATATCGGCATTGAACCAACGAACGATTATCATGAACATACACGTACGTATGCACGCCTCCCTGACAGTATCGGGTATCCAAGAGCTGCCCACTAATCCGTTGTTGTCCCGGCCTAGCTTACGCTGGACCTAGAGTCCAACCACGGTCTTTCACTGGGCTGGGAGGCACTGGGCAACAATGCCGTGCCTAGAGGGGGCGGGCCGGGCGTACGCCCAGGGACCACAAAAAGTAGGGGCCCAAAATTTTACATATATATATATATACATATAGTGTAATAAAAAAATTGTAAATAAAAGTGACACAAATGTTTTATTATCTAATAGGACATTTTTTGGGAATTATCTTAAGGCCCAAAACATAATTAATTACATTGTCAACGAAAATATGTAAAAAAAATTAATTAGTCGTTCATTTTATAGTATTCGTTATTGTTTTTCTAAGTTTTTTATTTAGGGCCAAAGTCTAAAACTACTTAATTGATTATTCTTTGATATATTTAGTATTAAATTGGCATTATAAGACACCTAAACTGTCTAAGCTTCGTAATAAAATATTTTATACTTTATAAGACTCAAATTTATAGAAGCATACAAAAAACGTCTGATCTAAAAGTGTTATAATATGTTTTTAGGACATTTCTTTGGCATTTTACAAGTTTTTACATGTTTTTAAACAAATTGTCATATTAACTATTTTATGGGCTTCTTTCAAACATGTCCTATAAAATAGCTAATAAAACCCTTTTACTTTAAAAATGAACTAAAAAGATTGTTAAGATGCCTAAATGTCCTATAAATCTATTAAAATGCTATCAAATAAGAAGTTCTATAGGTTGACCGTATAAACTAGTCTTTATTCGAACACTTATATACTTTAGACATATCTTATAAACCGATCTTTTTATAGTGAGTGTTACTATGAATATTCAATATTGTGACTCCAAATAACGTCAATCTACATAAAAAAATATATATCATATGATGTCTTTTATGGTGAAACTAATGGCGATGCTATATAAAAATGATGTAGTAGATAATATTAATTTAAAATTAGTTAATGATTGATTATATGTTTGAAAATACTCGAAGAAGTGGTTTTATATGAACTAGTATATCTAAAATTCAAGAGTATGTTGCTTTTTAATTATAAAAACGATATATTAAAGTTATTTTTCGCACTTAACGAGGGCCCTTTTTAACATCTCGCCCAGGGCCTATAAAATGTCAGGAACGGCGCTGCTAGGCAACCCAGTCTATGACTAGACCAGCCCAAGGATTGGGTACTCCTCATGTCCTTAAATTGGCTCCTCTTGGATTCGAACCCGGATAGACTGAGATACCACCCACAGCCCCTCCCAGAATGTTATCGCCCTTAGGAAGACCAACTGAGCTAGACATAATTTGTTAATTTTGATGGTTTATTTTTAAATTTTCAAAGATAGGTGAGACATTTTTGGACTTTTTTTTTTATATAAAATAAACAAACATTGCAAACTTCTTAATTTCAAATTTAAGAGATTATAGAAGGTATTTTTTTTTAAACAAACAATCCCGAAAAGTCTACTAATGTGAGAATTTTAGGAGGTCTTTTGAAAAATTTAAAGACCTCAAAACGTTTTTGGCCTCAGTTATATATGTTTTAACATTTACTTGTTTACATATGCATTTTAATTTTAAGCTCATGCTTTAGCTTAATTTTTACTTTACCTCTTATTTTATCCCCGTGCTCTAATTCTTCATCTCTTCTATCAAATTTGCAGATGCGCCAATTCTTGATTGCAAACTGTAAATCTTCAATCTCTTCTCCTTCTATATATGATTTGAAGATTGAACTCTCCTATGGACTAGTTTCATTCATTTTTGTTTTCTCGATAACTAATTTATGATTGAAGCATCAAGCAAGACCCTATTTGATAATCTTTCATTATGTTTCTCTCTTTCTTGTTCAACGAAGAGCTTTACCTGCAATTTCGTTGACTATGATTATCCTAATACTGATCGTCGTTGTTCAGAACATTATAGCCCTTTGAAAACAAATTTTGATAGCTAAGGGAGAGTTCAACCAAAGAATCGAGCTCGGGTTTCTTGCTAAGTTCAAATTAACAATAATTGATACATGTCTATATGCTAATCTTCCAATTTAGCGACTCATTGGAATTGATTTGTTTCAAAATAAAATAAAATAGAAGAATGGTTTTATTTAATCTATAAGAATTTTAATATTGTGTTTGGATCATTAGCTATTGAGTCCACTTATAATTTTAAGACATCTTTATTATCTATTTCTTATCCAATCAATCTATAGTTTTGATACAATTTTAATATAATATTTTCTTAACTGAAACAACCGTATAGTTTGGTTACAAATGAGATAAATCCAAAATCCATCCGGTATTAGTCAATTCAATTGACTGCAATTAATAATTAATTTAGTTGATTGGTTTGGTTGATGAATAGAATTGAATTCTAGAAAGTTTTATATAAATGTCAGATTTTAAAATCGTACCAATCTTCCATATGGTTCGTTAGAACTCTATCAATATAAATAATAAATTACAAAAAATCATGAAAAACATATCTTTGTTATTTTTTCGTCCAAATACCAGATTTACATCTTATATACCTTATAGACATAACATTAGTAACCTAGTGGTCGGTAACATCATTGTGAGTGATAGTAGACGCTATCCCTATCTATCCAGGTTCGATAAATGGGGTGAACATGTGTCGATACTCGATACCCTGACCATAGACCGGCTTTCAGGTCGGTCAATGGTCATCGAGGATTAGTTAAGTGCTCGTATGAATCCCGGATACCTCGTCGAATTTGTATCGAAACGTGTGCATGAATTATCTATTGTTAAAAAAAAGAATTCATTCAAATTTATGTCAACAATATACTTCTTCTTCAGCATTTAATGAATTAAGTTTATAAATTTAAAATAGATGAGCTTATAATGTAAGGGTTGGCCTAGACCGATTTAGATTTATACTTATAAATTACTTGGTTTAGCTTGTTTTATAGTTCGTTTGAATCATCTTTTATACGACAATTACCGATTAATTTGATATGATTTTTCTGACTAAAATTGGGTTAATTTTGGTCTTGAAAACTGCCTTTATTAGGGGTAGAGAGAAAGAAGCTATAGGAGCACCTAGCTCTTGTTCTTCGAATTAGTCATTGGTGGTCGGCTTCATTGATACCTTTTTTGCGTCCATTGAACAAATTCCTTAAAACATGGAATATTTAAAAAAAGAATGGTTTGTGTATGAAAGAAATCAATTTTTCTTTAAATTAGTTCTCTAATAAAGGCAACTGAAATTAAATGGCTAGTGATAACGATTGGTGTCTATACAAATACCCTCTCCTTACTTAGATACCATCATAATTCTTAAACCAACCTCATTGACTCATTCAAGTTCCTTAAGAAAAGGTATGAGTAAAATACACTAAGAGGGTGCTTGGTTGGGGGTATTGCAGGGTAAGAAATGAAAATGATAATGAAAACTGTTGCTTGGTCTCATATTATATAATAAAATAGGGGTGAGCAACAAGTCCCAAATCCCGATACCGAACCGGAACCGTACCGGTACCGTACCAATCACGGACCGATTTTTGTATTTTGGTACGGTAATCGGTTCTATGTTTTTCTTATAATCGGTATTCGGTAATATCGGTATCGGTACCGTATAATTACCGAAAATATCGGTACCATACCGAATACAAAAAACACGATTTTTTCAAAATTTTAAAAACAAATCTTACTTCCATTCCAAAGTTAAAACGATTCATTACCATCTAATGAATAATAATACCAATCCTAAGTCTTCAAAAAAATCAAATCAAATACATAATTTCTTAATAGAATAATAAACCTATATAGGATTACATTACATTTAGTAATAATATCAACAATCAAATTAAATACTTAATTTATTAAACTCTCCATGTTACATACATTTAGTAATAGTATAAGTTTCAACATATTTCTTTTTTATTAGTAACAATGAATAAATTATATACTAACTTCGTTTGTTGGTTTTTATATAGAAATTGAAGAGGCCTTGCGCGATTTTAATGGAAAAGGAAAAGGGAAGATGTCTATAGATCTTTAAGAGTTTATAAGTTGGTTTTGGAATCGACGAACTTCTTGTTACGTTGTTTAAGAATTCATACGTTGTTTTTGGTTTTCTATGAATGTCTTTTGTTAATAACTTAGAGTGATTGTGATGTTTTCTTTGAAGGTTGTAATTTGTAAACTATAAAATCGGGACTAATAGGGCACTAGTACCAAAATACCGTTACCGATACCGATACCGAACCGGTACCGTACACTTCTAATCGGTCCGGTATTCGGTATTAAGTTTTCCTCATTTTCGGTATCGGGAATTTTCGGTACGGTACCGGTTCGGTACGGTACTAGTCCCATGCTCACCCCTATAATAAAAATCATTCCTGCAGATCCATGAATTTCCATTTCTGACCAAATTGAGGGAAATGAAAATTTTCTTTCTACTCGGTTCTTTTTTACATATGTTATTCCATCTTTTGAAGTTAAATGAAACATCTATTGTATTTTCAAAGTGGAGGAAAATATTTTTTTAATATGTTTTTCATTGATCATAGTGGGTTAACCAAGCAACATCAATACAATGCTCATTTTCATTACGATTCTCTTCCATTCCTATTTTCATTTCCTAAAATAAATCAAGCACGCCCTAAGTAATATGTTAAAGTGTAACCGATGTTGTCACCACTCTTATTATACCTTTTGGGACAACATTCGCTGTCAAAACTAAATAGATGATAAGTGTCTATAACTCAATACTCGTTTATCGAATAAGACTTTTCGCATCGACCTCCCTTTTAAGTTTAACAGATACGATTCTCGATCGTTGTTATGTTCGTCCAATGAAACAATTAAAAAAGTAAGCATTTGTCAAAGTGAATGATTAATAAACCGCCATTAGTCTACTTTGTCACGTACGATAATTATAATAGTTATATTTAATGAGCAACTTCTTATTATTTTAATGAAAATTGATTGGAAAAAGTTAAGAATAATTTGAAACCTTTTAGAATACTTTTGGTATTTGTATGCCGTGCCAGTTGAATTTCGTTGGGGAGATGGTCAGCGGTCGTTGATGCCACCGAGGGGGACCCTCTCACACTACCACTTGTCATTTTGCTTGAAATATATCAAACATATTTTTATATTAAAATTGAACTTTTTTTGTTTTTTTAATCGGCAATAATCGGCATTATAACTTTTATTAAAAAGTTATGTAATAAGAGCATCTCCAATAGCATTGCTATAATTTCTCTAAAATAGAAAAAGAAAGCTCAAAATCTCTAAAATCATATTTTTCCATCTCCAACAGCTTTTCTATTTTAGAGGATCTACCATCACTTATATTATTAAAATATACATTATATTTATTATCCCAATAAACTTTTTAAAAACTTTTAAATAACTAATTATACCATTGGTGGATTAGATTAAAATAACATTTCTCTCTCTTCATATAGAGATTTTAGAGAAATCTCTATATTTAGAGAAACCTTCAATTTTTTCTATTTTAGCAATTGGTTTAGCAATGCTGTTGGAGCACTTTAGAAGAAAAAAATTCATTTTTTTCTATTATAGCAATGCTGTTGGAGATGCTCTAACATGTTATATAATTATAATCCACATGACCGTTTAATTATTTCTAACTAAAAGTGTAAAAACTCGTCTGTGGTGATTGGAAAATAGGATCTGTTACCCACAATCACAAGGGTGGTGACATACTGACTTAAGAAGATGCAGTAAAATATCTCATTAACCTCGATTTAAGTATAGACAGTAGCATTCTGTGACCAAGTTTAGTCTAAGACGGTCAAAATTTAATTATAAAATTACCAAGGATGTAATCTAGGCACAACATAGTTGAACCTTATTCAAAAAAAGAAGGATTTGATTATATGCTATATTTTAAAATGAAAAAAGAGTAGGACGGAAAAGAGTTTTTTCTTAATATGGAGAACACTTAGAAAATGATTACTAAGTTCATCTGCTATATTTTTTTTCTAAAATGGAGTATCAAAAGCTAAGAGCATCTCGTGTTTATGTTAAAATAGAGAAAAAAAGATTTCAACAATCTTGTACTCCAATAGCTATGTGATCTTAGTATCTTATATGCTGAAATAGAGAAAAGGAAAAAAGATTTAAAAAAAACTTTAAATTTAGAGTAATCTTTAAAACTCTATAGAATAGAGAAACAATATTTTGTTATTTTATTCACCAATAAAAGATCTTGAAATTAAATGCATATGAGAGAAACAATGAATTATAATGGCTGTTTAGCTTGGAAAGTAATAAAAACGCTCTAGTTTCGGAAAGAGGAGAATGGGTTGGAGATAGGTGGATTTGGAGATGAGGGTGGAGGGGAGAGTCGAGAGGTAGAGAATGTGGGGGAAATGGAAGATTTAGAACGGAAGCTTCAAGCATGGAATCAGACAAAAGATCATATGGACGAATTAGTGTGGATGCTCGGGAAATTTTCAATGTAAAGAGACTTAGGGAGTTGGTCGAGGAAAATAGTGAAGAAGGAGATGGACATCTAATGGAGACGAAACAATATGCTATGATTCTGAAAAAGATACGTATCTTCATATGGAGGATGAGTTTAGGTCGTATTTTCTAGTCAATCGGCGCTAGAGAGGATGGGACTAGATTTGGACTTAGTGCTATATCCAAGATGCATTCGAAATAGTGGACCATGCTCTCGTGGCATGTAGGGAGGTGGAAAAGCTTTGGAACCTTGTCGGAAAATGGTGGAAGAAGAACCTTGAACCGATGGAGCCAATTCAAGAGTTAATGCATAAGGATCATATTTTGGGGGATGCCATAAACAAAAGATTCTTATGGGAGGTGATAGTAGGGAGTCTAATTTATCTCATCTGGATGCATAGAAATAAAGTAGTATTCAAAGAGGAGAAGAGCAAGCTAGAAGATTTAGTTTTTTGAATTTCAAACGAAGATATTCGATTGGGGATAAAGCGTAAAGTCAAAAAGAGTTTGTTGATTGGGCAGGCTGGTTATCAAATCCAGACGTGAGAAGACAAGTGTCCGTTTGGTCGCAGTTGGTTGATCGCATGGCAGCGATGCGATCTGTTTGCTCGGGCCCTGGTGTAAGCAGACGGTTGTTTGGCCACAACCACGGGTTTTCAGCATCAACACCAGCTTCCGTTGTAGGTCTGTTTTTGTGTTTAGTTCTGGCGGTGTCCAAATAAAATTTTGATTATGCTTCAAAAAATATCATATGCAAAATAAAAATAAGGGTTATAAAAATATAAATATAAGTGATAAAGGGTAATATTGGTAGGTGGTTATTGCGGTCACGTGAGACGGCTCCATGGGGTTTGACTTTGTGGGGACACCAAACGTGACCACGACGTGTCGTGCCATATTCGCGCTGCACCATAACCATAAGTCCATAACTATATAACCACCTTTTTTAGACTTCTAATTTTTGTCTACTTTTTTGCTTAACTTTAGAGTAACTTATGGTTTTAGTCCCTATAGCTTATTAAAAATTTAGATTGTCACATTTCTATAAACTAGAAGTTATACTTTTAGTCCTTGTAATTTGTAATTTATTATTATTTTCATTTCTAGATTGGTTTTTATCTTTACGTATAGGGGACTAGAACAGTAAAGTATCGTAAACTATAGAAGCCAAACTGATAATAAACTGTTTATTTTCCTGTCTAAACGTGTGTATGTGGATGCAGTTTACACTTTCAGTTCATTTAGATTTATTTCATTTACATGTGTCTTTTTGTTTAAAAAATCTCACTAATTTATTTTAAATATTATAAGTATAATCAAGATAATTATTGAAATTTGAAATTTTTAAGTTTATCCCACTAATTTATTTTAAATATAAAAAAGTATAAAATATAATCAAAATAATCATTGAAATTTTAATTGTTCAAGTTAATTTTTGTATTACATATAAAATGTATTTTGACTAGTTAATTTTATTAAAAACACGAGTTTGAGTTAATATTGAATATTTTTTGGTTTAATTTGTTGCAATTTTGAAAACTTTATCATTAAGCCAATATTTTTTTATTTTTTGACCAATTAACCTTGAACCTTATATGCGATTTAGAAACTCATAAAACCACACAATAAAGCATAAACTGAAACAACACAAAGATTATTTATTGAGGTGCTCAATAGCATAAAATGTTTTGCGCTGCATCACGCACGTACGTATCTAGTGTGTGTGTATGTATATATATATGGAAAAGTTGCGGTTGCGAACTCTTTTTTCATTACGTCAACTAGTACGACACAATTTTTTTAGGTTAAATGCTTACTAATTGAAGTACGATCGATCGCTATGGATTTCACACGACAACTAAACAATTGTTGTAAGGGGTTAAACTTAAAACTTAAAACTTAAAAGCTCGCTCATACATTTAGAAGGATGTTTGTGCTCACCTAAGTTTCTTAAGGGAAATTTTTGGGTTTTTATTTATTAGGATTTGGGACATCCCATTTGTTTTGGTTTGACCAAATCTATTCATCTTTTAAGAGGGTGTTTGCCATTCCATTATAAAACTCCCTTTTAATTTATTAACTTTTTCAAGAAGTCAATAAGTTAAAATCATGTTTGGCAATCTAAAAGTCCTTTTTGAAACTCCATTTTGACAAGGAAGCAAATGAGATTTTGGAAAAGTAAGAAAAACCTGACTTATCAACTTTTCAAGCACATTAAGTTACCCAAACACTTTTTTCAAAACTCATTTTCAAAACCTAAAAGTCAATAAGTCCTTTTGCCTAAAAGTCTTTATAAATGAAAAATCTCTTGAACTACAATGTGAATTATAAAGTAAGTTACCACAACTAATAAAGATTTTGACCTAATTATTCATCTTACCAAACAGTATACCCCTTACCATTTGTGTGTGTATGTAACTATGTATAATATCAAAGAACATTAGATATTCACATATAAATTAATATTCACATAATTCATAAACAACAAGATAACATATCATATAAACAAACTCTAAAATAATTTTACCTTGCCTAAGAATCCGTTGTTGTTCAATATGCACATTGGGCTTTTTCGCTGGTTCCAACTCTGTTGTACTTTCGACATTACGTTTCTTCACATGCTCTTCCCGATCTGATTCGTAATAAAATTCCAAGTTAGTGGGATGTTATTAAACCCAGTTATTAATTAGGTCAATCGAGAAAATGAATAATTACTAGCCCATCAAAATGAATAATTAGAAATGGGCCAAAGAGTGAATTCCAAATTCCCAATAACCACATTACCAGCCCATCAAGTTAAAAGGATGTCAAGATTAAGAGGTAGTATTAGGCCCAAATGATCATGTCTGATCTAAACTCTAAAGTCTATCATGTTTATTCAAAATCATAAATTCATTAAACAAAGATTTCAAAGGTTTAAATTGTATTAAAAACCCATCTTTTTGTTTTAGTTGAACTTATAAAAAGGGAAAGTCAATTTTTCATAACATCCATTTTATATTGAAGACATGAGTAGTCATATGGATGTTATGACATGAGTAGGCAAATGGGATAAACATGATGACTTTAGAGTTTAGATCAGACATGATCATTTGGGTCTAATACTACCTCTTAATCTTGACATCCTTTTAACTTGAAATCTTGACATCCTTTTAACTTGATGGGCTGGTAATGTGGTTATTGGGAATTTGGGATTCACTCTTTGGCCAATTTCTAATTATTCATTTTGATGGGCTAGTAATTATTCATTTTCTCGATTGACCTAATTAATAACTGGGTTTAATAACATCCCACTAACTTGGAATTTTATTACGAATTAGATCGGGAAGAGCATGTGAAGGAACGTAATGTCAAAAGTACAACAAAGTTGGAACCAGCGAAAAAGCCCAATGTGCTTATTGAACAACGGATTCTTAGGCAAGGTAAAATTATTTTAGAGTTTGTTTATATGATATTTTATCTTGTTGTTTATATGAATTCTGTGAATATTTATTTATATGTGAATATTTAATGTTCTTTGATATTATACATAGTTACATACACACACAAATGGTAAGGGGTATAATGTTTGGTAAGATGAATAATTAGGTCAAAATCTTTATTACTTGTGGTAACTTACTTTATAAATCACATTGTAGTTCAAGAGACTTTTCATTTATAAGGACTTTTAGGCAAAATGACTTATTGACTTTTAGGTTTTGAAAAGAAGTTTTGAAAAAAGTGTTTGGGTAACTTATTGACTTAATGTGCTTGAAAAATTGATAAGTCAGGTTTTTCTTACTTTTCCAAAATCCCATTTGCTTCCTTGTCAAAATGGAGT
>CM058044.1:46058442-46263378 GCA_030169165.1 Centaurea solstitialis
GTGCATAACTAAAAGAACAGAGAAAACAAAGGTAGAGGCGTTTAGAAAAGTCATACTAAAAGATTACGAAATTTAATTAAAACAACAGTGCCGACAGAAGTGGGCACTGGACTACCAGTACAAAATACGAACTTAAAACTTAAAACTACTTGCTGGAAATAAAATCTAAGTCTAAGCTGTAAAATAAAAGTTAACTACAAGACTTACCACTAGTAACTAAAATTACTTCTACCTTACAAATAAAACTAGAGAGAAAAACTAAACTAAAACTACTTGTTGTTTTTTTGAGATATGAGAGATGATATGATATATGAGATGATTGAGCCATGGTAGCCAATACCACAATTAAATAGGGGGAAAAAGTCTTCAATATTTGCCTTCACATGACCCTATGAAGAGCACTAACTAGGTCATCATGAAGAATCTTCTTGTACCATAAAGGCACCACTTTTGCTTTTACTTTTTCTCCTTTCTCTCTCCAACTTTTGCAAGAACTTTTGCACTATTGCTTTCACTATTTCACCAGCCTTCTTGAGCCTTGTGTAGCACATGGGAGCACATGGGAGCTGACCTTCAACACAAAGATGCACCAAAAGTCTTCATTCTTTGTGAATTTCCCAAAGTACCCTCGTCAGCGTCTTCAGTGAGCACTCCAGACATCACTGCATCAGTTTTTCCACAAAAACACTCCAAAAACACGTAAAACACTTCTAAATACTAAAACGCACTTATAAAGCTCAGAACATTATTTTTAACCAAAAGATGGGTTTTACGGACCAAAACGGCTATTTTAACTAATTTATTTATATAAAAGAGATAGAAATAACTATGAAAATTCATAGTTATCATGATAGTGTTCAACTTTTACCGGCAAGTAGTTACCGGATAAGTGTTTAAGTAAATGGTTCCATTAAATTTACAAAATTAAGGTGAATGTTACATTGTTACCTTTAACTTCTTTGCAAGTAAAGTGTTTTAATTTTAAAATGAAAAGATCAATAACTTTCAATTGAGTTCAAATAATTACTTTTAAGTTGATATTTAATACCACATGTTTAGTTTTCTCGCCTCGTGCTTAAGTATATTCTTATTGTTTTAGTTGTTAATTTATATCGTGGACACTTTTGATTTAGATATTTTATTTATTTTTATACGAAATCAAGCTAAATCTTAAAACAAATAAATTATTAACATCCTTACAATATTCTATTAACAATTTTAAGGATAATTATACTATTAAAATCCTTAATAATATTTTTACTTTTAAATATCTATTTTCGTTAACTTCTTTAGATACAAAAGAAATATAAGTATCACAATACCTCTTAATCTCTATAATGAGAAAAATAAAGAAATTTAAAAAAATTTCAGTATAATTAGCTTTCCGTTGATTTTAAAGAAAATAGAATGATATTTCTTCATATTTGAAGTAATTTTTAATTTGTTTCTTTAACAAATTATACACACCCAACTAATATATTCCAAATTTTATTATAATAACCTTCTTCCATCTAACTTAAAACCCCAATTATAATATTCTTCTCTTTCACTTCAATGCCCCATTAATGTAACTTATTTCTTTGTTCGACTACCGACACAAAATTAATTGTAATATCTTTTTTATGAGATGAAGGGTGTCATTAGATTTTCGTTTATATGTTTGAAGGTTACACACATTGCATATTTTTACTATAATTAATTTTATAGTATTGGAGTTAAATATAAACTTTTTATTTATAAAAAAGTTTAAAATAAACTTGTTAAAGATAAATCAAAATAAAATTGATCAAGTAAATTGTACTTGAAAGTAGGGTGTGAAAGGGGTAAAATGTAGGATAGATCTATCACCTAATATGTATGACATGGCAAAAACGGTTGTTCCTTTGAAAACATAGGAAAAAAAGGAAAAGGTAAGATATAGTTAGCAAGTAAAGAAAAAAAAGGCCGAACAACTATATTGCCCAACCTTCTATCTCCCAATTTGTCCAACTCCTTATACGCTCATACCTAATCGTACCAGTTATAGTCCTTATACGCTCATACCTAATCCAATGGTATCATGTTTAAAGCATGCTCTTTGAGCTTTACATTATATGAATATTTGTCCAACTTCTTAGTCATCTCTCTTCAAATATTCTTTTATGAAAAATGTTCTTAGATCATAAGTACCACAATCTTTTGAATCCTCTAAACCTTGATGTCACTTTAGTACCGCATCGGCATTTCTCTTTTCCCATCCTCTGAACCCTAAAGTGGAGTAGCACTTACTAACCTTTATGAACCCTTTGATTAATTTTTATATTAATATATATGTAAGAGATAGAAAGAGAGAAAGAGGGAAGGGAGAGCTTGGTTTCATCGGGCTTGGAAGTCTGCTGGTGTTGCCGTGTCCCCTTACCCGCTCATCCCGTACCACCAACCCTCCCCAACACGCCATACCCGTTGCCCCTATCCGCGGTGAAGCCGCTTATGGTATTGTTGGCCTTATATATTTTATTATTAATAAAACTTTTATTAAATCAAAACTTATGCTATGCATTTTTTTTGAACGACAGATTACACACACACTCAACTAACCTATTCTTAAAATCTACTCTTAAATATACACCAATGTCCATTACGGACTCGAATCCTTGAGGAAGGGGATACCTTACAAATACTCTAAATACCGCTGTGTTACAAGCCCGTTTGCTATGCTAAGCATTTTTTAAGACCAATGTTTTGTACTTTAAAATCTAAGATATACAAGATTAAGAACTTTAGAGGACCCCAAAGTCAAACTGTAACCATTGGACCTACTGATCCTTTATTTAGGCAGGCCCACGCAAATAATAATGAGTCAATTCTTAAAAACTTTAGTTGATTGATTTCACTGTAACAAATTCCTAAAGGCCATTAGGAGGGTTTGACTTAAAGGACCATTAGCATGGGGGATATGTGGAGAAACAAAAAACACCTTAGACACACTAGATATCAAAATGAGGATTAGGAAGAGACGATAATCAACAACAGACTAAAACGAAAATGGGTACCAAATCAAAAGAAAAGTGCTAAAAATAACAACCACGAAAGGGTTGCAGAACCGAGATATCAGAAACATTGATAAAGAATTGCACCTCGAGGAAGTCCATTGAAAGACGGAAATTGGATGTCACCCAAAAGACTAACGACCCCTAAAAAGATTTGAGAGTTTCTATAGCTTCTAATAAGGTAAGTTACAATCCAGCTTATCACTTACAACATACCCTTTAACTAATTAGAGATATTTTTCCTCCATCTTATTCCTTCCTACTTTCACGTTAGTATCACAAACCACAATTATCAAATAACAACATCCCACAACTCAAGTTGTGGAAATTTAAAGACTTGGTTTTATATAGTTATATTAGTGTCATTACTATAATAGACAAACAAAATCAAAGATGTGTCCTGAACCCAAATTCTTTTTCTTTCCAAACATGGTATATCCAGCGTCCATTCTTCTTCTTCTTGTTCTCGTGTACCGAGTAGAACGCATAGATCAAACTCGAATCATCCTTCCCGGATGGTAACTTCTTGACAGCAACAGCTAGAATGTCGCAGCTGCTCTCAACCACGAGTTTGAAAAAAGGGATTCCATTCTTCAACGTTAGGTGCATAAGATCCTGTACATTAATTGATCTGTATTTGATGCTCTGAACCGTTTCGTCCTCGTTTGGAGATGCAGATTTAGCAGAATCCACGTCTGGTTTTGGTTTCTCGGCTGAATGGGGGGGGGGGGGGGGGGGGGGGGGCTCCCTTTGAGCTTCAGCATTAATGAGTCTAGCAATCTTCTCAAAGGGAAAGACCTGGATGCATTAGTAGCGTTCCCCTTCTTCTAGCTGTGATTGACCAAATCGGGAGAGGCTTCGAAACTTATAGGCCCAGACTTGACGGATGATGTTCGAATCGAAATCGGTTTGTGGAACAATAGATGAACTATCCTTAAAGCTCAAACTTGTGGTCATCTTCCCGAGGCTAAAGCAAAACCTCCTATTGCAAGATGATGACCGTCTCCCTTGTACAGCAGAATGCAGTTCATCATCTGTGACCACAACATCACAGTTCTTAAAACCTTTGTTCGTTAAATCCCGTATCACCGACTCGTTCAGAGTAATCACCGCTACCTTAGCAGAACATGCTGGATGGATCTCGATACTGAGAGGAGGTAATGGCAACGGGCAAGAGTACTGAGGAACTTTAAGGATAGTTCATCTGTATTTCCACAAACCGATTTCGATTCGTACATCATCCGTCAAGTCTGGGCCGCCTGTAAGTTAGACCCATTAATGTTGAAGCTCAAAGGAGTCCCATTCAGCCGAGAAACCAAAACCAGACCTGGATTCCACTAGTTCTGCCTCTCTAAATGATCACTACTTACACAAGGGAAAGCCATGATGCTACTAATAAAGATCCCTCTTTTTGAATGAAATAAAGATCCCTCTTTTTGAATGAAATAAAGATCCCTCTTGTTAAACAATACATACAAACTTCCCCTGAGAATTGAAGCATGATAAACTGTAAGTTAGTACATGATATATGCATGAGAAACTGTAAGTTAGTACATGATATATGCACAACAAATCCAATGGATATCTAAAAATGCTTTTTTATTATTTTATTTGTTTATTGTTTTATGAATGTACTAGTTTTTTATTGTATAATTATAAAAAAGGATAAAAAATCAGGAATTCATTAATAAGAATAAAAGTGTTCAACGTCGATTACCAGATCTTCTTCACCGCTTTGATACCAATTGAAGGTTAACAGAGTAAAACGAAAACAGAAAAGATTGCCAAACACGCAAATATTTTATTGAAGAAAACAAAACTCAAAAACTCCAATTGATTACATCATCCCTACCCTAGCCTAACCTATCCCGTTAGAAATATAACTAGGATTCTATTTAAATTAAACCATATAATTATCTAAAAATAAATCCTCTATTCTAGATAACTATATATATTTAAATTAACTAGATAACTTGGACTCCACTCCAAACTCTAATACTGAACTCGATCCACGTTGAGTAGGTATAAACACCTTCTTAAGTATCGGTCCCTTGGACTTTCCACACCTAATATATATACATAAGGGAGGTTCATATGAAAAGTATAACTTTTTAAGAAAACGCAATTATTATCGTCTTATTCCAAATTTCGAATCCAATGCAACAACATATAAAGGTGCGAGTCCCATTTACGGCATACGGAATCAAATGGGACGAAGTCGGAAATTCCGAAATCGTGCAGATTCTGATTTCATATGGCAAATCTACCATCAACTCCATCCAGTTTGTATACGCTGAAAAATATGGAGTGCGTCTTTCCAAAGTCTTTGGGGAACCTAGTGGTTTCAACTTTAAACCCGTAAGTCTTTTGCTTTTAATTTCTTTCTTCTTATTTTAAATCTGCAGCTATAAGTATAACATCAATATTTAAGCTTTGAATTAATTTGCTACTAGTAAAATTCAAAAAAGGGATTAAAAATAAAATAAAAGAGACCATGAAGGAGAATGGACGGTGAAGATTAAGGACACATGGGTTGTATCGTAACCATGGCTTTTATATATATATATATATATATATATATATATATATATAGATCGATAGGCCAAGGTTATTATGCAACCCAGTAAAAGGTTACAACCCGTACAACCTTCATCGAAACCATTCGTTTAGCCCATTTATATAGATTCTCATCGATTCTCTAGATGTATTTTCATGATTTCATCAAATTTCAGCAACAAATGTCGATGCATATGACGAATTATGAGATGCATCACATGAAAGTTATACTTCCATGAAGCATTCATGATATAATATGCATTTAATGTTCTAATATGCTTTTAATGAAAATAATATGCATTGTACGTAATATTATTGCATGAAATTACTAATTATTGATGAATCGAGTAATTAATCATAAATAATTAGCTAAAATAAATGGTTTATAGAGGGAATTTCTTTGGTGAACTTATGGAAACCTTCCCATATATATATATATGTATATGTGAATGTGTATGTATATATATGTATATATATGGGAAGATTCAAACGAGAAGCATGTTAATTTAAGAAAAAGTGAGGAGCAATCTCAGTCACTCATCTCGCGGTTACGGTGGACGTGATCACGGAGGATTGACACGATCCATGGGAGGGTAGAGATTATTAAAGGGGGGACCGGTCAAAGCCGCCTTTGTTGACCGAGATGAGTGGTTGAGATTGCTCCTCGCATTTTCTTAAAAAGTTATATTTTTGGTATGAACCTCCCTCTCTCTTCTCTCTCTCTCTCTCTATATATATATATATATATATATATAATGTATGCTATTAATGGATTGGATGGTTACAGGTTTCGTTTGATTATCCATCAGAGCGTTTAACTTCTGTGAGTGGCAAGTATAGTTCCGAGGGTTGTGGTTATCCTAGACTGACAACGCTTACATTGTGCACCAACAAACGCAATTATGGACCCTTTGGAACATTTGAAGGACGAACATCACATGATTTCAACTATGAATTTGGAGCAAGGGGTTTTGGAGGATTTCATGGATCGGTTTGGAACAAGTCTATTTGTTGTATTGGAGTTTACTTCAAGCCCGTAGATAAACTCAACCCGGTAAAAGATGAAGTTGATTAAAGAAGGCACTTTGGTTTGTTTATAGTAGAATATGAGATTATGGTGTTACGAGAGTTCTTAATTATAACTTATAAAAATAAGTTTTTATGTCACTTCGTTAGACTATCGGTATTGCAGCCCACTCAACCCATAAGTCCAGTCTGACACATTAGCTTCACATCAGCTTTACTATAAACCCACAATACTCTGTCAAGCAACGGTAGATAGCAGGGCTGAACGGTTTGCCGAAACTGACTCACCGAGCCCGTCGGAAGCCCGATCCATCCTGTACCACAGGCCGATGAGCCCGATCACAAAGCCTGAACGAGCCCACGGGGTGGTACTAATAGCCTTATAGACGGTCCTAAAATAGTTGTAGAGTTTCACTGTAGGTTAGTTATAGAGTACAAATCTATATAGTGTGCCACGTCAATCTTTTATAGCTTATTTAATTAAGTTTAAAGATATGAAAAGGGTATATTGACATCATCACTTTTGCTTTGCAACCACCTTTCGTTTGCCTAAGTGCAAACTTGACCTCAAAAGGACTACCATCCTATTCCTCCCTACTTTCATGTTAAATCACAAACCACAATTATCAAATACCAACTCTTATCTCAAGTTTGTGGTAAAAAAAAGACTTCCTTATTCTATTGTATCAATTTAACAATTATATTTTTTCTTATAATAAAATATAAAAGTTTTATTAACAGATCTGCCCATCCATTCCCTTATATGCATCCTTAGTTGCCATTGTTTCTTTAAAATTTTCGATGTGGGATCCCTTAGCATAAGCATCCTTCTCTTGTATCTCAAGCTAATTTTCGATGTTTGAGATTCGAACCCTGAACCTTTCTTAGTTAGAAGCATTAAGTCTACCCTCACAATCATCACGCCAACTGCTTGTTTGGTTCAAAGTTCAGTTTTAAAATATTTAACGAGCGCCAACAAATATCAAGGGGTGCACCTACAAAATGCGTACATTTTTTCCCTTTACGGCAACCAAGTGAGTGGTGCATGGGATCCCCCTTGCTTCTTAATGGGTCCGCCCCTGTTGAGCAAATTGTGAATGGAGGTACGTAGATTGCAATCCAAGTTACCGAAGATAGCATTTCCAAAGGTAGATTCTGTTTGGGGTTTTTCACGAGGTTCTTTTTGGGGTTTTTGCAGGAACCTCCACTATGGGACATAAGTTCTTGCCCAATTATAGGTTTTTATTGAAACCCGGGTGCTTGAACAAGAACCCATGTTCTTGTAATAGTTTCTTTTTCTGTTATACAATAATTTACATAAAATAAAAATTATATTATAAATAAGAAAAGAAAAGTGAGGTTTTTGTAAGAATCTTCATTGTAGAGTTTTAAGAAGGTTCAAAGTTTGTTGAGATGACAATGACGTGACAGAAAAAAATATGGTAAGTGAGGTTTTTGGAGGTTCCATCATTGTGAATGCTTTGAACTTTGTGTAAAATGTTATTCCGTTAGTTTTTTAATTGATTTAAAAGATATAATAAAAGTTAATAGTGAAAAGAATATTAGATCCACAAAGGATCTTGTAAGTCATTCTATGGTGGGATTTTATAGGAGTTCCTAATTTGATAATTTGTCAATGATATAGCAAGAAAAAAAATCATACAAAAGGTTCTTATACGTTATTCCAAAGCCTACCCAATTATAATTTTTTCTATACAATACCGATCTATATAGCGTGCCACGTGAATCTATTATAGCTCATGTATTTAAATTTTAAGATATAAAAATATTATGTTGCCATCAATCAATTTTGCTTTGCAACCACCTTTAGTTTACCTACGTGCAAACTTGACATAAAAAGGACTACCATCTTACTCCCTTCCTACTTTCACATTAGTATCACAAACCACAATTATCAAATCACATCCCAACTCAAGTTGTGGAAAGTTAAAGACTTTGTTTTTATATAGTTATACTAGTTTCATGACTATAATAGATAGATAAAATCAAAGATGTCCTAAAGCGTCGAAGGGCGACCGCCATGCTTTTCGACTTCCCGATATCTCCTCGTCTAGCATGCCATCAAGTGTTTTGTCATCTGTATGCACAATATCACTACTACACAAGACTGAATCTTGGACCAGATATAGGTCTTTCTCTGAACCACTAACCTCTGCATGGTTGTTTGGCAGTTGCTGAATGGTTTAGTGCTGGATGATTAAGTGGTCAGAATGATTAAGAGGCTTTACGATATGGTGCAAAATGAAATATGTTGGTTTGGGAATTGTTGAGTATGAAATCAGGACTCTGAATGGTTAAGAGACATTCATGATACTTAATCATTCAGCGGGGTTTGGAACCACTAAGAGGCAGTCCATTTTTTTGCCAAACAAGATTCACCTCTTAATGATTCGGAGATTGCCACTTAATAGAATTGTTAAGAGGTAAACAAACACCACTCATCTGTCCAATCTTGTTATACTCAAACCCGAACTCTTTTTCTTTCAACATGGCATATCCAGCCTCCATTCTTCTTGTTCTTGTGTACCGATTAGAACGCATAGATCAAGCTCGAATCATCCTTCCTGGATGGTAACTTCTTGATAGTAGCAGCTAGAATGTCACAGCTGCTCTCAACCACAAGTTTGAAAAACAGGGATTCCGTTCTTCAACGTTAGGTGTAGAAGATCCTGTACATTAGTTGATCTGTACTTGATGCTCTTAACCGTTTTGTTCTTGTTTAGAGAGGCAGAACTTGTGGAATCAACAGCAGAATGTTCATCTGTGACCACATCATAGTTCTTAAAAGCCTTCGTTAAATCCAGTATCACCGACTCGTTCAGAGTAACCGGTACCTCAATAGATTACGATGGATGGATCTCGATACTGAGAGGAGGTAATGTCAACGGGCAAGAGTACTAAGGAACTTGAAAGGATGAGTTTGGTGAATAAAACTCTGATGGACAAGAGCAATCCGATAATCGTCTACTCTCGTCTACTTCCATCAAATCACCATCACATGAGCTTCTAGAATCTGAAAGCCAATGATCTTGAGGAGAAGACAGTATAACATTATCGTTCCTAGGATAATATCAATGACGCTGATGATCCTTGCACTAGTGGCAACGATAATGTTGTACTGTCTTCTCCTCAGGATCATTGGCTTTCAGATTCTAGAAGCTCGTGTGATGGTGATTTGATAGAAGCAGAGGAGGAGAGTAGACGAGTATCAGTTTACTCTGATCTAACAGAGTTTTATACACCAAACTCGTCCTTCCAAGTTCCCCATTACCCTCGCCCGTTGCCATTACCTCTGACTAGTATCGAGATCCATCCAACATGTTCTTTTGAGGCAGCGGATACTCTGAACGAGTCAGTGGTATGGGATTTAACGAAGGGTTTTAAGAGCTATGATGTATGATGACTGCATTCTGCTGTGAAACAGAGACAGTCATCATCTTCCAATAGGAGGTTTTGCTTTAGCCTTGGGAAGATGACCACAAGTTTGAGGTTTAAGGAGAGTTCATTCGTCGTTCCACAACCGAATTTCGACTCATACATCATCCGTCAAGTCTGGGTCGCTTGTAAGTTTCGAAGCCTCTCCTGATTTGGTCAATCATAGCTGGAAGAAGGGAAAGGCTTCCAATGAATCCAGGTCTTGCATTTTGAGGAGATTACTAGACCCGTTAATGCTGAAGCTCAAAGGAGTCCCGCCCCATTCAGCGAGAAACCAAAACCAGACCTGGATACCGCTAGTTCTGCCTCTCTAAACGAGTGCAATTTCAGCTTGGTTTCACCTGAAGATGGAATTTACTCGGTTGAATACGATCCTTCAATGTCTTTGCTTCAAGCGCTTTCCGTGTGTGTAGCAATTGTAAGTAGCGAGAAGTTGGGTCACATCTTCCAAGTGAATTACGTTCCAGACGAGAAAGGCATAAGTTGGGAGGAAAGCCTTGGAAAACTCGTTTCAAAGCCACCGGCATCTCCGGTTGAAAGGGTATAGTTTTTTTTTTCAGTTTAGCAAGTAATAGACATAACGTGCTACTTTGGGTGCGGTGAAGGTATACGATAGTAATATTGTGACGGGAATACAACACTTTGGTGTTACAAAGCTACCAACAATCGTTCTGCCTACTTCATAGATATACCAGTTCTACTCTCTTTACATTTGCAAAAAAAGATATATAGAAAAGTGCATTCTGCAATTCTTCCGAGTCCTCACTCTTCACTAAACATGAATAGGGTGCTCGTCTCATCGTCTGAATGGTTCAGCGCTATACATAATACATCTACAACATAGATAGATGGTGCTTAACATAAATGACTTAAGAAGCTAATAATACGGTAAAACTTGTATGTGGTGGCCATAGCCCATGATTCCTAACAAATTGAATGCAAGCAAGAGTGGAAGAATTCTTTTTTTTTTTTCTTTTTTGAGATAGAATTGTCAAAATAGCATGATTCATGACATATAACCATCAACCACACACCAAAGTTACACCGAAAATACAAAACATATGAAAAAGAGGAAGAGACCTTTGACAAAGTAAGAGGCATCGCAAAAAAAAGAAAAACCAAATAAAAGATAAGAAAAATGTGTTTGTGTAAAAATTTGCTTAAATTATTATTGTAAGATATCGTGAGGCAAAATCGTCAAAAGAAAGAATCTTCGTTCGATAAAACGTGCGATAAATAAGAATAAATTGACAAGAAGATTGATGACGCAGGAAAAACCTCTGAACCGAGGAAAAAACCTGCGGCCGACTAACTAGGATAGTCGACGTTGCACTATTGATCACCAATAAGGGGTGATATCCTTGATGTTACAGTTGTATCGTACGATTACAATATTGAAATGGATGCCAATGAATGTAAATACAGAGAATAATATTAGTATTGCTATTTTTCTCTCAGAATCAGATGTCTTGTGTGTAGAACTTTGAATCTCTTTTATAGCTGCTTAGATCGTAACTGTCATCTCATAATTGAGCTATAAATGCAACGGCTATAACTGAAGCTGATTTCACGATCGTAACGTCCAAGCTCTTAAATGAAGAGTGTTTCTTGGTCAAACGGTCGGATTTAAGCTCGATGAACGATTGCTGTGCTTCGTGGTTATCTTGGATAAGCTTTCCTGCAATAAGAGCAAACTTGTACATGTATATCATTAGTTCAATCGTACGATCATAAGATGATATCGTGCGATTGTCTTCGATAATTACTTATCTTTGTTTGACGGTAATTATATCTTTATTTCAGGACCTTATCTTAATACAGGAATATCATCCTGGGATATATCTTACGATTCTAGTCGTTCGATCGTTCGATGATAAAATTTCACCCAAACAGTTTGCCCCCAAGATTTAGAAAATAAATTGTATATTTTCTGAATCTTATATCTGCAAAATCAAATCGTTAGTACATCGTTTTTATCATGATCAATTTTGTCGAATATGAACTGATCTTCATGTTAACGGCGTTACTAACCAGGTTAATTGCTAGCTGTCAACACAACGGTTATCTAGGACAGGTGTCGATGCTCGATTCGACCTTTATTTCTTGGGAAGGAGTTTAATTTTATATATAGATAAGATTTCTTCCATAATTATCTCAAAATCTCTTCCAAATTTCGAGTTCAAATTTCTCTAACCGAATCTTTTCAATCTTTAAGAAGATTTAGATCTAATTCGTCTATAAGGTACCTTTCTCTCCCTCGTTTCAATTCAGTTCATGCGTTTGAAAATCAGAGCTGATAAAGATCCTAGAAACTTCGATTTATTGCGTTTCAATAGGTTGCGTAGAAGTCTAGATCGAGTCTGTTTTAGAGAAATCATGGAGGTTAAAAGTACAATTCAAGCAGAAATCGACTTAGTGCACCTTAGGAAACTTGCTAGGATGCCTAAGGAGACGGTGATCGTATCACCTGGTGAGGTTAGACCCGCTGATGCTCCGGCAGGTTTTTTTGCGCTATTTGAATACCCGTTTAAGATAGGATTTACCTGGCCTTACGGTCCTCTGTCTCGTGCTTTCATGACGCGTTTCAGTCTTTCTCCTGGACAGCTCATGCCCCAATTCTGGAGGGTCGTGAGCGTCATCGAACGTGTAACTGAGAATTGGGGTAGAGCCCCTTTCACCGTCGATGATCTTCTTACGGCTTACACCGTAAAGGTTTCGGACTACAATAGGTATGGGATTTATCCCAAGGGTAGGGGTGATGCCATGTTAGTACATGGTACCCAAGCTTTCGATCGAGGGTGGAAGGCCCGATATGCGTTCGTACGATCCTCATCAGTCTTGGAGGATGGTGGATGGGTGGCTCCAGAATGGAATCCACTAGGTATAGGATGATTTTTTACTCTGCTTTGATGTTATCGTATGATTTCTTAT
This sequence comes from Centaurea solstitialis, assembly GCA_030169165.1. Classification (NCBI taxonomy): domain Eukaryota; kingdom Viridiplantae; phylum Streptophyta; class Magnoliopsida; order Asterales; family Asteraceae; genus Centaurea; species Centaurea solstitialis. Next base: position 46,071,441 of record CM058044.1, read on the forward strand.
CGTACGTTTCTTTTTGCAGAAATTGATTTTATTTTCGAGGAATCCACTGAAGCTGTTAATCGTTTCCTGGAATACGGCGTTCAGGAAAGATCGTACGGGAAATCAAAGGGAAAAAGCCAAAAGGAAGATAGCGACGAGGAGTTCGAAGTGCAGGTGCTAAGTGAAGAAGAAAAAGAAGAAGAAGAAGAGATGGAAGGTAAATCGCGCGATGATATTCTATCTTACGTTTTCTTGCACCGTACGATATTAACGTACGTTTTCTTGTTTATTTCAGGCCAAAAGAAACCTGCGAAGAAGCTGGCCAATATAGCGGCGGCCAAGAGAGCCTTGGAGAAGAAGAAGGGAGTAAGTGGCGTGGAGCCACAACTCAAGAAGACGAGGTCTTCTTCGGGTGCTTCGATTGCATCGAAGGAAGCCGTACGACAGGCGGACGATGTGGTCGATGCGACCCCGATTCACACTGCTCCCCCTCCTGCGATGTCTCCTACGATGCCAAAGGAGAAAAGAGCTTCGGTCAAGCCTCCAAAAGGGAAGGAGGGTGAAACGTCGATCCATATATCCCTTCCATCGAGCTTTCTTGAGGGCGATGTCATCAACCAGGATGACCTCTTCCCAGCCATCGAACAATATCTGCTTCCATCGCAGAAGGCTCATATGGACATGCGCCGGATCAGTGAGCTCGACGCTGGTGCCGTGGGATACGCCTTCATGGTAAGTTTCTTTTTATAATGTTCTATCCTACGATATATTATTTGTGTTTATTCTAACCATCTTACGTTATGCAGTCGTTGCAAGCGTCTCTCGGTCTTCATCAAAGGTTGGAGACTGTTCAAAAGGATATGAAGGCAAGGATGTCCAGCGAGAGGGCTGCAGTGAATGAGGCGAAGAGGGCTCAAGAAAAAATGGCAAAGATGGTGGCCGAGCTCGATGCCAGACAAGTCAAGCTGGATGACTTAGAGGCTAAGTTGGAGGAGGCTGAGCATTTGCGATCTGAGCAACGTGCGAGGTTAATCGCCTCCAACAATCGTGCGATGAAGCTAGAGGAAGAGCTCGAAGCTCTACGGAGGGAGTATGCTGATCGTGAGAAGGCCTCATTATCTGAGATCCAGGATCTCAAGGATGAGATGGTATTGACAAGGATGGTGGCCCGTGCAGCCGTAATACGCCAATTCGTTGGTGGCACGTACACCATCGAAGCTGCTAAAGGGGAGCTGGGGGCTTTCCGTGATGCGATGGGGTCTGATGAGCTCCTGGATGCTGATGACGCTAAGGATGCCGATGAGGAGGAAGAAGGTGCTGAAAAGAGCAAAGAGGCTGAAGTCACGATGATCGAGGAGGAGGATAAAAATGAAGATGCCTCTGGATCCGGCATCGTGGATAAGGCTGCTGAAGTTACTCCTCCTATCGTAGAAGTTAGTGTAGAAGAGGGTATTAGCGTAGAGGCTACCCCTGAAGTTTAATCGATGTAATCATAGTACTTTAAGTACTTTTTAATGAAATTATCTATTTTTGCAATCGTACGATGTTTTAGTACTTGTTATTTTTGTTCTAAGTACTTTTAGTAAATAGATAATCGTGCGTTTTTAGTTAATTTTGTCATTTAAGGCCTTAATTAATCGTGCGTTTTGTCTTGCGATGTTTATCGTGAGTTTAAGGCGCTTAAAAAAAAAATTTTTTTAGAAACGTTTCTGTTAATCGTGCGTCTGGCGTTTTGACTTGCGCTCTTGCGATTTGAAATTGATGCATCTTTTAATTTCTATGCGATTTTAAGCATATTGTTTTATCGGGTGATGTTTGCCATAGATAGTGCGATGTCTGTGATAGTCATGCGATATCATGCGATAATCTTACTATGTCTTGTGATAATCGTGCGTTACCTGCGAGTAAAATTGGCTAAGGGGTGGCCGTTGGATTGACCAACGGCGCTCCGATGCCTAAGTCAGTAATCGTTCGATGAAATAATAGTAAAAAATAAAAAAGGGTTTCAGAAATAGTACCTTTTTAGATGAGTTGCATTCCAACTACGTGGGATTTCAATACCTTCAATGGTTGAAATTTTATAGGCTCCTTTTCCCATGATTTTGGTAATGATGTAAGGACCTTCCCATTTGATGGAAAGTTTTCCAGCATTCGATTCTTGTGTATTTGGGAAGACACGTCGTAGGACATAATCTCCAAGTTGAAATACCTTGACTTTTACCTTTTTATTGAAGTAGCGTTCAATCATAGCTTTCTGCGATGCCATTTTCTGAAAGGCTTTCTCTCTTAGTTCTTCCAAAGCATCAACATCGTAACACAAGTCTATCGAGTTTTGTTCAATCGTACGATGTCGAGCAACAGGAACTTGTGATTCGATTGGAAGGACTGCTTCACATCCATATACCAAGGAAAAAGGAGTTTGCCCAGTCGCAGTTCTAGGTGTCGTGCGATTTGCCCATAAAACAGATGGTAACTCTTCGACCCATCGACCCTTTGCAGCTTTCAACCTCTTTCGAATAGAATTAATAATGGTCTTGTTGCTGGATTCGGCCAAGCCGTTGGATTGTGGATATCTCGGAGTCGATGTAATGAGTTTTATCCCACGTTCATCGCAGAACTTTCGAGTTCTTTCACTTATAAATTGGGATCCATTATCGCACGTTATTTCTGATGGTATTCCAAACCTGTAAATGATGTTAGTTTGGATAAAGGAGATAACTTCCTTATCCCTAACCTGTGAGAAGGCTGCGGCTTCGATCCATTTAGAGAAATAATCAGTAAGAACAAGTAAAAATACTTTTTGACCTGGAGCAGGTGGTAATTTTCCTACGATGTCCATCCCCCATCGCATGAATGGCCATGGGATTAAGACAGAGTGTAGGGGTTCAGAAGGTAGATGTGACGTACCTGAGTGTCTTTGACAAGCATCGCACCTTTGAACGTATCTTATCGAGTCTTCTCGAAGAGTAGGCCAGTAATACCCTTGTCTCGAGATTCTGTTAGCAAGGCTTCTGCCCCCAGAATGATTTCCACATTCTCCATCGTGCATCTCCTGAAGGATTCGATCGATTTCTTGCTTACTCACCACACATCGTAAGATTAGACCCGTTGTAGACCTTCGATATAGTTGATCATCGAAGATCGTATATCGAGAGCTTTTAATTCTGATTTTCCGGGCTTCTAATTTGTCTTCAGGGAGCTGGTCGTTTTTGAGATAGTTCCATATATCATTCGACCAATCGTGGTTTTCTTCGATCAAATGAGCTTCTTCGATTGTGGGCGACATAAGATGTATTATCGGAACACTTTCTAAGGCTGGTTCGTTGAATGCGGATCCCAAGTTAGCCAAGGCATCGGCTTGCATATTCAGGTCTTTTGGGATTTGCTCTATCGAGAATTTATCAAATCGTGCGATCTTATCTTTTGCAATCTTGAGGTACGATATCATTTTTGAATCTTTTGCTTGAAATTCGCCATTGATTTGGTTCACTACTAGTAGTGAATCGCTTCGTACGTGTAGCCATCGTGCCCCCAAGTCATATGCCATATCCAATCCAGCAATCAAGGCTTCATACTCTGCTTCATTGTTAGTGGTTTTGAACTCACATCATATTGAATACACCATATTGCCCCCATGTGATGATTTCAGGACTACTCCCAATCCTGATCCTCGTGCGTTAGAAGCTCCATCAACATGCATGGTCCATGGTTCGTTGTCATGAATCATCACATTACTGATTTCACCGCATGATGGTTCTTCGATTCCAGGACTGAATTCAGCTACGAAATCTGCCAACGCTTGAGACTTTATCGCTGTTCTTGGTTGATACGTTAGATCAAAGCTGCTAAGATAAATACTCCACTTTGCTAATCGTCCTGTAAGTTCAGGCTTACGAAGTACAATCTTAAGAGGATAATTAGTAACAACGATTATATGATGCGATTCGAAGTAATGCCTTAACTTTTTTGCTGCAGTCACGAGACCAAGTAAAAGCTTTTCCATAGATGTATACCTTGTTTCAGCATCGAGAAAAGACTTACTTATGTAATAGATAGGTTGCTGATGTTGGTCACCTTCTCGTACGAGCACTGCACTAACGGCGTTGTTACTTACAGCGAGGTACAACTGCAAGCTCTCACCTTCGATTGGTTTCGTTAGTAATGGAGGATTGGACATGTATTTCTTTAAACTTTGTAGTGCTTCCTCATGTGCTTCTGTCCAATCGAAGCCTTTGTTTTTTCGAAGCACGTTGTAGAACAAGTGACACTTATCTGATGATCGTGAGATGAACCTGTTCAAGGCTGCTACTCGTCCGGTCAACTTTTGTACCTCTTTTACAGTCCTTGGTGATTGAATTTCCAAGATTGCTTTGATCTGTTCTGGACTTGCTTCGATCCCTCGTTGCGTAACCATGTATCCAAGAAACTTTCCTGCACGTACCCCGAAGGAGCACTTGGTTGGGTTGAGTTTCATCTTGTATTCTCGTAATATATCGAACGATTGCTTCAGATGCTGGATATGATCTTGTGATCGTTCCGACTTTACGAGCATATCATCGATGTATACTTCCATCGTACGACCGAGATAATCTTTGAACATCCTGTTTACAAGCCTTTGGTACGTTGATCCAGCATTCTTGAGCCCAAATGGCATTACTTTATAACAATATATGCCCTTATCGGTCATAAACGCGGTCTTTTCTTGATCATCTTTGTGCATTAGGATCTGATTGTATCCGGAATAGGCATCCATGAACGTTAGTAGCTCGTGTCCCGCAGTTGCATCGACCATCGCATCAATATGTGGCAAAGGAAAGGGATCCTTTGGACACGCTTTGTTTAAGTCTGTAAAGTCGATGCACACTCGCCACTTTCCATTCTTCTTTTGTACTACCACCACGTTAGCGAGCCAATCTGGATACTTCACTTCTCGAATTTTTCCCGTTTTGAGTAGGTTTTCTACCTCCTCGTTGATGACCTTGTTGCGTTCCGGTGCAAACTTGCGTCTTTTTTGCTTAACGGGTTTAAACGTAGGATCCACGTTTAACTTGTGCGATATGATGTTAGGATCTATCCCTACCATATCCTCGTGTGACCACGCAAAACAATCCGAGTGTTCCTGCAAAAAAGAAATTATACTATTTTTTATATCAGGGGTTAGAGTTGCTCCTACGAAGACCTTGCGATCAGGATGTTTTGGATCTAGCACGACTTCTTCAAGTTGAAGGTCATCGTACGATCGTACTCCATCCTGGCTCTGTAATTGCTAGATATCGTGCGGCTTGGCTTTCATTGTAATCTTGTAGCACTCCCGTGCGATTTTCTTTTCACTGATTATCTCTTGCACACCCCATGGAGATGGGAATTTGATCTTCTGATGATACGTTGATGGTACGGCCTTCATATCGTGGATCCAAGGTCTTCCAAGTATGGCATTGTAAGCGGAAGGACAATCGATGACGTTGAACTTTGTTTGCTTGTTTATGCCTTTAGCAAAGACTGGCAGTATAATTTCTCCAAGAGTACTAGTGGCATCTCCATTGAATCCAATTAACGTCGTGGTTCGTCGTACAATATTGGATCGATCGATACCCATGATCTTGAGTGTTTCTACGAATATCACGTTTGCTGAGCTGCCCCCATCGATCAACACCCTTTTGGTTAAACAATTACCAATGTTTAGTTGAATGACCAAAGCATCGTGGTGTTTTTGATAAGCGTCCGACATATCTTCGATATCGAACGATATTCTTGTTGCGTCAAGCTCTTTATCATCTGTAGATCTGGATTCGCTTGGGATAGGATGCCCTTCGGGCCCTTCACGTGCGTGCCTTTTTGCTGCTGAATAGGTAAGACCGCACACGTCTGATCCTCCTGTAATACAATTGACCACCTTTGCTGGAACGGGCGATGTTGGTCTTTTCGTGCTATCATCGAGAAGATTTTCGAGATGTCCGTTCGTTTTGAGGTATGCGATCTCCTTCTTTAAGCTAATACAATCGTCTGTATTGTGTCCGTGGTCATTGTGGAAATCGCACCATTTTGATTGATCTTTGTCCTTGCTGGGATTCTCTGGTTTTTTGGGCCATCGTACGTTAACTTCCAAGTTCCGTAGAGAATCCACCAAGTCTTTCGCTGTACCTGCAAAATGGTAAGTTGACAAATCTGGATATCTTACTTTACTTTTACCTTGGCTCGAACGTTTGTTCTGATCTCGTCGAGAATTGTCAATCTTGTTAACTCGTTTAGGTTTGAAATCATGTTTCTGTGCTCCAAGATTCTTCTTTTCATTCGAGTGTTTACGCCGGAAAATTGCATCATCTTCAATCCTCATGTGAGCTAATGTACGAGCTCGTACATCATCGAAGTTTTCTGGTGGATACTTCGTTAGATCTGTGTATAACTCCGAAGATGTATCTAACCCACGTTTGTATGCTTCGATCGCCGTCCGCACATCGCAGTTCTTGACTTCGATCATCTCTGCATTGAACCTGTTAAAATATTCACGAATGGTTTCACCTGTTTTTTGTACGACATAATAGAGATCGCTCGTTTGTTTCTCCATCTTGCGACTGCTTGCAAACTGCCGGGTAAACTGGTTTACCAACTCGGACCATGACGCGATGCTCTTGGGTTTCAAATTGATTAACCATTGCAACGCAGCTCCGGTAAGTGTTGATCCAAAGCCTTTGCACATACAAATTTCTTGAAACTGGGTTGGAATAGGAACTGTCCATACTAGCTGCTTGTATTGTGCGATGTGTTCCACAGGATCAGAGATTCCAGAGTATTTTGTTGTAAAAGCTGGAATGTTATATTTTTTGGGGATATCAACAAGAGCAATCTCATCGATATAGGGTGAGGCTTGGAATCCGGTTTTAGGTTCAACTTCGATGGGTACAGCAGCTCCAGGAAGTTTGGTCAACAATGCGAGCATTGCTTTATTTTGTTCTTCTAGCATTTTTAATCGAATATCCACGATATCATTGGGTGGTGGATTACTAGAGGTTCCCGAAACGTTTGATAAGTTTGGAATATGAGTTATGGGGGTAGCTGCGGTGGGAACGTGCGATATAGGTTCTGGAATAGGTATAAAGGGACGAGGCCCTGTTTGAGGTTGGTTGTAAGTAAACGTGGTTGCTCCTGGGTAAGGACCTGATGGTAACGGGGGAAAGATAGGACGTGAATTGTTGACTGGGGGTGGCGGTGGTAAGCTAACTTGTGATATTTGCGGTGGTGGTGGCAAGTTAACTTGCGATACTTGAGGTGGAATGAAAGATTGTGACATTTGTGGTTGTACAAATGGAGGTTGAGAAACAGGGGGTGGATTTTGAGGAAAAAATGGCCTTTGCTGATGAACGGAAACTGGGATGTGAGAAGTTTGCGGATTCGATGCTCTCAATCTAGACAGTTCACCATTCATTTGTAAGTTCTGCTCATTCAACCATTGGATTTGTTCTTGTGCTGCTGCCAATTGTTGCTGCAAAGTTGTTTGAGAACTGCTTGTCATGTTCCTGTACTCAATTCACAAAGAAGCTCGAAGAAATAGGTTAGTAAACTGACGCCTTATCGAACAAGATTTTCTCAAAACGGGCCCCACGGTGGGCGCCAAACTGTTTGTGTAAAAATTTGCTTAAATTATTATTGTAAGATATCGTGAGGCAAAATCGTCAAAAGAAAGAATCTTCGTTCGATAAAACGTGCGATAAATAAGAATAAATTGACAAGAAGATTGATGACGCAGGAAAAACCTCTGAACCGAGGAAAAAACCTGCGGCCGACTAACTAGGATAGTCGACGTTGCACTATTGATCACCAATAAGGGGTGATATCCTTGATGTTACAGTTGTATCGTACGATTACAATATTGAAATGGATGCCAATGAATGTAAATACAGAGAATAATATTAGTATTGCTATTTTTCTCTCAGAATCAGATGTCTTGTGTGTAGAACTTTGAATCTCTTTTATAGCTGCTTAGATCGTAACTGTCATCTCATAATTGAGCTATAAATGCAACGGCTATAACTGAAGCTGATTTCACGATCGTAACGTCCAAGCTCTTAAATGAAGAGTGTTTCTTGGTCAAACGGTCGGATTTAAGCTCGATGAACGATTGCTGTGCTTCGTGGTTATCTTGGATAAGCTTTCCTGCAATAAGAGCAAACTTGTACATGTATATCATTAGTTCAATCGTACGATCATAAGATGATATCGTGCGATTGTCTTCGATAATTACTTATCTTTGTTTGACGGTAATTATATCTTTATTTCAGGACCTTATCTTAATACAGGAATATCATCCTGGGATATATCTTACGATTCTAGTCGTTCGATCGTTCGATGATAAAATTTCACCCAAACAAAATGCATGACACTATAAAATTGGAGTAAATTATTTTTTTAACCATTTCAAAAATGGTAAAACATCTCTTAGCCCACCTTCTTCCTCCAATCATCAAAATAACCATCAGAGTCGCCCCGGGCTACTTGTGCTTTTCCGACGAAAAAAAAAATTACTTTTTCAGCCAAATAACGTTAGTTTCCGGCGAAAACCACCGGAGTCGCCCCAAGAAGAGTCGCCCGGGGCGACTTAGGGGTGAGCATCGGACGGGTTTTTCGGGTTTCGGGGATTTTGGGTTTCGGGGGAAAATGGAGGCCCCGATACCCAACTTTTCGGGGGTCTGGGTTTTCGGGTTTCGGGGATTTCGGGGCGGGTTTTCGGGGCACCCGATTTTATTTTGACTTTTTTTTCCCTATTACACTTTCAAGTTTCAAAGTAAAAATAAACATTTAAAAGTAACAAACTAAGATACCAACAAATGAAAAATAACAAATAACAACATTAAAATCAACATCTAAAAGTTGATGGTGGTGAGAGCGCCGACGAAGCAATGAGAGAGAGAGAGAGAGAAAAGCCGTATTTGATTTTGATGAATTGATTTGGGCTCTAATTTAAGTCTATTACAACTTTAGAAGCATTTAAAACAGAAACATTTGTTACCATATTTAAAAAAAATAATGAAACATTAAGGGTTGTTTTATAAATACACAAAATATATATAAAAAACATTAAAAATCGGGTTTCGGGTTCGGGTTTCGGGGCACAAATTTTCACATCCGACCCGACCCCGATCAACCCTCGGGGATTTCTGTTTTCGGGGAATTCGGGATCGGGTTTTTTCGGGGTCGGGTTTTTCAGGGTTTTTCGGGTCGGGTCGGGTCGGGTTTTCGGGTTTCGGGGAATTCGGGATCGGGTTTATTCGGTTTTTCATGATTTTACCAGCAAGATGGAGATGATGATGATAATTTTGGGGAAAGACGTTTATTTTGGGGAAAGACACTAAATCCCCATCAAAATAGCCGCAACCAAATAAATGCTTTTACCAATCAACCATGGGCGGCAAGCATTTTATACCATCTCATCTAATTTTGGGATGAAGCGGCAACCATATACACATTTGTAGTAAAAACATGAAAGTCACCCAGGCGACTTTCCTTAGAGTGACTTCCTTGAATTTTGGCCGGAAGATGATGGGAATGGTCGGAAAATGGGTTCATCGGTCGGAAAAGCACAAGTCGCCCCGGGCGACTTCTTCTGGGACGACTTTGATGGTTATTTTGATGATTGGAGGAAGAGGGGTGGCTAGGAGATGTTTTACCATTTTTGAAATGGTTAGAAAAATAATTTTCTCATAAAATTGACTGCAATAAATAAATATTATAAAATGAGAATAAGCATACAAAACATATGAAAGTTGTGTTGTGTGAATCACATTTTATTTTATTGTTATTTTTATTATTATTTTATTTGTTTATTATTCTAGCATGAATATACAGGGTTTTTTTTTTTTGTATAATTATAAAAAGGATAAAAGAAATAATATTAATTAATGATGAATTAATTAGTAGATATAAACACCTTCTTAAGTATCGGCCCCTTTGACTTTCCATGCCTGATATATATAGAAAGAGAGTTTAGTTTTTTATTGGATTATTATATATACTTATTATTATTATCTATTTTGAAATTTCAACAATTCTTGTGGTCTGCATAACATAGTAGTCCATCCAATGCAACAACATATAAAGTTGCCGGTCCCATTTGCGGCTGAAGGATCAATTTGGGACGAAGGCGGAAATTCTGAAATCGTACAAATTCTAATTTCATATGGAGCATCTACCATCAACTCCATCCAGTTTATATATGCGGAAAGTTCGGGGGTGCGCCTTTCCAAAGTCTTTGGGGAACGTATTGGTTTCAACTTTAAAGTCGTAAGTCTATTTTCTTTTCTATCTTCTTATTTTAAAGTGTAGCATAAAGATTAAAGCGTTGAATTATATTATGAATTCATTTGCTTTTAGCATTAGTTTGCTACTATAAATCATCATATGTAACATCACAAATATACACAAACAATACACACATGAGAACACCTTCTTTTTACGAAAATGCAAGAATACTCTTGTCACTTGTGATAATATACATGCGGAGACCTGTTGGTGTGTAGACGACATAACATACGATTTAGGTTGCACAACAAAGATTATCTCCGTCTCTAATTTGGTATCACACGTGACACACACACACATATATATAATGTGTGTTACTAATGGATTGGATGGTTACAGGTTTCATTTGATTATCTGTCTGAGCATTTAACTTCTGTGAGTGGCAAGTATAAACCTGAGAGTGGTGGTTATTATCGACTGGTATCTCTTACATTTTGCACCAACAAACGCAAGTATGGACCCTTTGGAACATTTGAAGGACGAACATCATATGATTTCAACTATGAATTTGGAGCAAGGGGTTTCGGAGGATTTCATGGATCGGTTTTGAACAGGTCTATTTACTGTAATAACTCGTCCCACATCGGTTGGTGAGGAGAACAAATCACTCCTTATAAGGGTGTGGATAACCTCACTTGGCATGAGGCCTTTTGGGTGCGTGGACTCGGCCCAAGAACAAAACCGTGCGGGTGACCTGGACTGGGCCCAAAGCGGACAATATCATGTCACGGGTATCTGGGGGCGTTACAAATGGTATCAGAGCCAGACCCGGACCGATGTGCACAACGAGGGCGTTGTGTCCTTGAGGGGGGGAGAGTGTAATAACTCGTCCCACATCGGTTGGTGAGGAGAACAAATCACTCCTTATAAGGGTGTGGATAACCTCACTTGGCATGAGGCCTTTTGGGTGCGTGGACTCGGCCCAAGAACAAAACCGTGCGGGTGACCTGGACTGGGCCCAAAGCGGACAATATCATGTCACGGGTATCTGGGGGCGTTACAAACTAAAGCATGTAAATTTACTGTAATAACTCGTCCCACATCGGTTGGTGAGGAGAACAAATCACTCCTTATAAGGGTGTGGATAACCTCACTTGGCATGAGGCCTTTTGGGTGCGTGGACTCGGCCCAAGAACAAAACCGTGCGGGTGACCTGGACTGGGCCCAAAGCGGACAATATCATGCCACATGATATTGTCCGAAAAACAATATCTAATACATATAAAAGCATGCTTAATTTGTAACGCCCCGAAACCCAGGCAATAAAACCAACATAACAATAATAAATCCCAGTGATCTATACGCAATAACAAGAAAATCTTTTTCTCAAAAGGTACAATAGCTAAGAGTGCATGCGGAACAAACCCTCCACAGCTGAGATTTCTAAAAGGATAAGAATCATAACTCCTGACTGACCACGCTACTCTAAGCGCTCAACATCTCTTTGCCTCTAGCAACTCGATCTCTTCCTGAAAAGGTTTTAGATTTTGAAAACGAGGGTTAGACCGAAAGGTCTAGTGAATTCCCTCAAAACAGTTTAAACAACAGTTCCGGCCCGCTGGCCGTAAAAATCAAGTCAAAAACCACTGAATGTGTGCGGACAAAGAAAACACAGTCCAGGCCCAGTCCAGGTCGCTTGACAATAACTCCCAAGGGACGTAGTCCCAAGGTACCCCCAAGTGGCGGATCAGACCAGATGGTAAACTCCCAAGGAACGCGAGGTTCCAAGGTACCCAGTGTCCATAGTGCAACACATCAGTCCAGTCATCAAGTCATTACCATTTTAAGCATGCTTTAAATGTAATATCGTTTCACGTCTTATAACAAACAACCAACAAGGTTTCACATTTCAAATCAGTTTGCAAATTCGAATGGATATTTAAAACAGTAAAACAATCCATTCATTTCAGGCAAGGGAACTCACCTGATCCTGCCCCAACTGAGCTACGCTCTGCCTTATCCGCACCTACAACACAAATCTCAATCAGATCATACTAACCCACTAGGAAGACTCTTTCCTAGTTAGTAAAACTTAGCTCTCATCATCATCCGACCTGAATCAACATGGAATAACAGACTAGGGTTTCTCGGATAACCAACTAGGGTTTTCAAGAATGAATACGATTAGGTTTTTCCATGAACTGATATCTCAAGAAATGACGACAAGGTACCACGACCTCAAGAGATGATACACGGCATGATAGATCAACGTCATCTAAAATAATACGCAAACTCACTCGTGATGAGGAACCGATTCACAAGAAATGACAGCCCGAAACGATAACCAAGCCTACTCAAGACGATAGCCGATTTCACATAAAATGATAAGGCTAGGGTTACATGAAATGACACCCGAAATGCCAATTGCTCCCACATGAAATGATAACAGGGTAGCAAGGTTTGCATGGAATGATAGCAACAATGAGGGAAACCCAATGAGGGAAACTCAACAAGTAAATCCAATGAGGGAAACTCAACAAGGAAACCCAATGAGGGAAACTCAATGAGGGAAACTCCATAAGTAAACTCAATGAGGGAAACTTAATAAATAATCCCAATGAGGAAAACTCAACAAATAAACCCAATGAGGAAAACTCAATGAGGAAAACTCAATGAGGAAAACTCAATAAATAATCCCAATGAGGAAAACTCAACAAATAAACCCAATGAGGAAAACTCAATGAGGAAAACTCAATGAGGAAAACTCAATAAATAATCCCAATGAGGAAAACTCAACAAATAAACCCAATGAGGGAAACGGATGAGGAAAACTCAATGAGGGAAACTCAATGAGGAAAACTCAATAAATAATCCCAATGAGGAAAACTCAACAAATAAACCCAATGAGGGAAACGGATGAGGAAAACTCAATGAGGGAAACTCAATGAGGAAAACTCAATAAATAATCCCAATGAGGAAAACTCAACAAATAAACCCAATGAGGAAAACTCAATGAGGAAAACTCAATGAGGAAAACTCAATAAATAATCCCAATGAGGAAAACTCAACAAATAAACCCAATGAGGAAAACTCAATGAGGAAAACTCAATAAATAATCCCAATGAGGAAAACTCAACAAATAAACCCAATGAGGGAAACGGATGAGGAAAACTCAATGAGGGAAACTCAATGAGGAAACCTCAACAAATAAACCCAATGAGGAAAACTCAATGAGAAAAACTCAATGAGGAAAACTCAATGAGGAAAACTCAATGAGGAAAACGGATGAGGAAAACGGATGAGGAAAACCGCAAGGTCAAAATAACGGATTAACTTAGCCGAATTCCCGACTCGGAAATCATAGATTTCCATTCGGGAAAGGCTTGGGAACCAAAACCTCCATAGAAAATCCCAATCCGGGAATAATGAATCCCGATGTGGAAAACATGAATGTGGAAAACATGAATGTGGAAAACATGAATGTGGAAAACATGAATCCCAATGTGGAAAACATGAATGTGGAAAACATGAATCCCATCACACTCCCAAAACACACACTTTACACTCTAAGGATGATTTCCAAAAATGGATAAAAATTATGGTTTAAGGCTATATATATAGCATGGGCTTGGGCCAAGCCCATTCTCAAGCTTAAAACCCAACAAACACAACAACTTTCCAAGAACTTACACAATTAGCCCCTCCACTCAAAAAGCCTTACACACAAAGTCATAGTTAAAGTTAACCGACAATCTAACCTAGAATTCAGGTTATTACATCACTTCCCCCTCAAAAGAATTCCGTCCCGGAATTCACTTGCTGAACAGGCACACGTACTTCGCTCGCAACTCGGATTCTGCAAAACAAGCCATCAGGTTCGTCACGTGACACGTACTGCGCATTCTACTTGCCTCAACCGGTAGATGATTTACCCCAAGAACCTCTGAAATCCAGAACACATGTCCTCAACGGATCTTCCAAAGTTGGATGACCCGCTCACTTTGTCCGTCACTATGCAGACCATTCGCGGTAGTTATGGTGACCCGCATTCCCAAGTCCAGCTGAAAGCTCCGCCAAGCGTCAAGGTACAATCTGGCATCTCGATCCGACACGGTAGTTAATGGAATGTCGCGTCGTCGTACAATCTCCGCCACGCAGCCTCGCGATAGAAGGTGCCTCTTACAACTATAGGAAGTAAGCTAACTTCAAAAGTCTAATGACCACAGCCCACAGCAAAACAAAGCCCTTAGGCCTACGGGAAAATCTCGTCACGAAAACCATCGACATGCTTCCAAGTCCATACTGCTAACGGTAACTATTGCAGTTGCCATACGGTCGCTGGCGTTCGATCTTCACTTGAAGTCACGCCACGCATCTTTCAACGAAATGAGCGATGTCTATCTTCATCCCCGGTCGCCGATATGCTGACGCAAGCCACGGTATATCTCATTTGCTCCGGGACGAACCGAGTACTTCGGTTTGCGCGCACATTCTTCAGAATCTTCTGATGTATACCCACAAGCTTTGGAAGTCATAACAGCTTTCCAAAATATTACAGCTCCTTTGATGTTCGCTCCGAGGGTCCCCAAGGCTCCCACCCTCCGCTCCGACTCTAGATGTTGCTCATCTAAAGTCTCTTCTTGGCGTCCCTTGATCTTTGATCCAATGTCTGGTACCACGTTAGTCCATTACACAGCAACGTCCAATCCTCAAGATAACTCTTTCCTGTTGAACAGGTACGAAAGGCTCTTCATGGTTGGTGTAGATTGATACTTCGTCTCGTAAAGATAATGTCTCCAAATCTTTAGTGCGAAAACCACAGCCGCTAACCTCATGCCATGCGTTGGGTAGTTCCTCCGCAGTCCTCGAGTAGTTCAAGATGTCGTCGATGGAGACTAAAATGAGCTCGTCCAGAAATAGTGTTACACACTTCAATCATCAAATCCATAAATGTTGGCGGCACGCTCGTAAGTCCGAACGTCATTACGAGAGATTCACATTATCCATGACAAGTCCGAAAGGCCGTCTTCAAAACGTTTTCCCCTCTAATCTTGAGTTGACGGTAACTCGATCGCATACCGATCTTTGAGAAGCATTTGGCACCTCACAATTGGTCAAATAAGTTGTAAATCCTCAGCAGTGGCTACTCGTCTCTGACGGTAAGTCTGTTGAACTCTCTCGTTAGTCGATGCACATCCACATGGTGTCGACTCTCCTTCTCACGAACAGAACTGGCGCTCCCAAGGTGAAGAGCTAGGGCTAATAAATCCCTGGCTAACCGGTCCTCGCAGCCGCGTCGTCATCAATTTCGTCTCCGCCGGTGCCAGCCGATACGATGCTCTGGCGATAGGCGTCGCTCCGACCATTCAAGCAAATCTGAAGCTCGGTCTCTCGATCAGGCGGTAGACTATCTAGATCGACCGGGAACACCTCAGGGTATTCCATACAACTCGACATCTCGCACATCTAACCTTTCCTTACCCGAAACCATGACATAAGTCCTAAACACAAACAAACTCTTTCCTAATGCATCAAGTTCTAAAATAGCAACCTGAAGATTAGACTACTCTAAATGACCCAATCACAGACAGTGCCCAAATTCACATAGAGTCACTAACTCGCGATACACACTAGTCCTCGCACTTTCATACCAAACACGACTCCCTAGGCAAAATCCTAGAGTCCTACAATCTCAGCTGTGTTCCCAATCCTACAGTTTAAGACTAGGCCCAATCCTGGTCACCTAATTCACTTAAACTAATGCTCTGATACCAATTTGTAACGCCCCGAGATGGTTTAGATGTGTATTGTATATTGGAGTGGTGTAGGTTCGAACCTCACCCATCACTTTTTTAGTGTAATAACTCGTCCCACATCGGTTGGTGAGGAGAACAAAGCACTCCTTATAAGGGTGTGGATAACCTCACTTGGCATGAGGCCTTTTGGGTGCGTGGACTCGGCCCAAGAACAAAACCGTGCGGGTGACCTGGACTGGGCCCAAAGCGGACAATATCATGTCACGGGTATCTGGGGGCGTTACAAATGGTATCAGAGCCAGACCCGGACCGATGTGCACAACGAGGGCGTTGTGTCCTTGAGGGGGGGAGAGTGTAATAACTCGTCCCACATCGGTTGGTGAGGAGAACAAATCACTCCTTATAAGGGTGTGGATAACCTCACTTGGCATGAGGCCTTTTGGGTGCGTGGACTCGGCCCAAGAACAAAACCGTGCGGGTGACCTGGACTGGGCCCAAAGCGGACAATATCATGTCACGGGTATCTGGGGGCGTTACATTTACTGTATTGGAGTTTACTTCAAGCCCGTAAATAAACTCAACCTGGTGAAAAATGAAGTTGATTAAAGAAGGCACTTTGGTTTGTTTATAGGAGAATATGAGATGGACAAATTTGTTCTACTTAAATGTTTGGTTTTTATCTATATGTATTTTGACCGTTCTACTACTTTTATTGTTTCAATCAATGCTTACCTTTCTTTCTCAAAATCTATATGAAATGTTAATGTAATTCATTTGATGCATCAATTTTTTTCCCTGCTAAATCCCACTTCTAATCGAACTCAAGATCATAACGTTAGAATATAATATTTATGCCTACGAGATAAAAGTTAACGGTGAAAAAGGATTAAGACCCACCAATGCAAGGTTATTGTAAGTTGTTTCGTTATGTGGTGTTATGGACTTCTTAATTTTATAACTTATAAAAAATAAGTTTATATGTCACTTCATTAGGCTATCGGTATTGCAGCCCATTCAATCCATAAGCCCAATTTACCACATCAGCGCCACATCAGCTTTACCATAAACCCACAATACTCTGTCAAGCACTACAACCAACAAAACCGAATACCCAATATATAAAAGAAAAAGAAAAGGGTGTGAGAGCAACAAATAGCAGGGCCCGTCGAAAGCCCGATCCACCCTGTACCACAACCTGCTTGAGCCCGGTCACAAAGCCTGAACGAGCCCACCGGGTGGTACTAATAGCCTTGAAGACGTCCTAAATAGTTGTAGAGTTTACCTATATGCTATAGAGTACAAATATATATTGTGTGCCACGTCAATCTTTTATAGCTTATTTAATTAAGTTTTAAGATATGAAAAGGGTATATTGACGTCATCACTTTTGCTTTGCAACCACCACCTTTATTGTACCTAAGTGCAAACTTGACCTCAAAAGGACTACCATCCTATTCCTTCCTACTTTCATGTTAATATCACAAACCACAATTATCAAATATCAACTCTTTATCTCAAGTTGTGGTAAATAAAAAAGACTTCCTTATTCTATTGTATCAATTTTACAATTATCATAGATAACTGAAATCAATTATAATCTAAAACAAGATTACCAAGGTTGTATTTGAACTCAAGAGTACAAGAATTAGCAAGGTTTGTATTTGGCTTAATCAAAATAGTAAAAAGATAAGCAAACCAAATAAAGCATCCTTATTCAATTATTCTTTTAAACAAACCATTCAATACGAAAATCGAATAGCCTAAATCTCATTCGGTCAAAGGGTTTATTCGATATAAAATTTCTTTGGCACTCCTATGTGTTTCCTCAGTCACCTGTATTTCTAGATCCGCCACTGGTCAAAATGTTATGCAAACTTACCCCCTTTCCACTAAGACTATTTAAGTATTTAATTGGATCAACAACCAAACTAAAGTTATTCAAATAATTAAGACCTCCAATTCCATTGGTTTTCTTTCCTTTATAAACACTATCCCAATTCAAAAACTCTTGTTTTCCCATCTCCTCCACTACACATAATGAACATGTCTCATGACACCATGGATGGCAATAGCATGGTCATGCACATGAGTTTCTTCTGGAGCAAAGATGTAGTCATTTTATTCAATGGCTGGCCAAATGGGCAACTAGGTATGTACATATTGGCTTTAGCCTTTGTCTTTTTCTTTGTGGTTATCGTCGAGTTCTTGTCGGTTTTTCCGGTCGTCAAGCCGGGGGGAAGTAGTCCGTTTGTCGGTGGGCTGATTCATGCTTTGTTTTATGGGTTTCGGATGGCTCTTGTTTACCTGATTATGCTGTGTGTGATGTCGTATAATGTTGGTGTTTTTGTTTTCGTGGTGGCTGGACATGTTATCGGGTGTTTTGTGGTCAAGTATCGGGTGATTTCAAAGGCGGCTCGTAAATCTCAAATGGATCCTGTATGATTGATTGTGATGTTTGAATTCGAATGGCCTTCAATTTATTGCAATTTCAAATTGTTAGGACAACGAAGATGAATGAATATTTGAATCAAACTGTACAATTTGGTTTAGTCTTTGGACGGTAGCCTTTTCGGTTTCAGTTATGTTTATATATTTATTGAGGGGTAATCATTTACAACCATATGAAATGTTACAATGGTGCAACCTCATCTAAAACAAATTATTTTAGCCCGTTCATTAGATGCTCATCGGTTCTCTTGATGTACATTACTTGATTTTATCAAATTTCTATAGCATATGTCGATGCATATAATTGTTTGTATGGTGTATCATGTAAAAGTGATAATCCATACCAAAGGAGTGTTAGCCTAGTGGTAAGGCTTGGGCACTAGATAGTGATGAACCTGAGTTCGAGCCTTGGGGGACGCATTATGGAGGTACGGGGGCTTCGACCCCGGGCTGCATGCTTTAGCAGTCGGGCTTCGGCCCAAAATTGCCGAGGATTAGTCTGGGCCCAATGTGGTATGGGATACCTCTTCCAAAAAAGAAAGTGATAATCCATGGACATATATAATATATAGTATTAGGTTCAAATGAGAAGTTCTAAAAAAAATGAGAAGTAGAGAAGTGATCTCCACCACTCATCCAGTTAATAAAAGCGGCTTTGACCGGTCCCCCCCCCCCCTCAATAATCTCTACCCTCCCATGAATCGCGTCAACCCGTCCACCGTAACCGAAGATGTGTGGCTGAGATTTGTCCTCACGTTCATAACCAAAATTGAGTTCGCATTTGAACCTGACCCTAGAGTTGCATTGGTTTCACATTAGCTATGGATCGTAAAGGATTATTACTCACTTCAGCTATACGGCTAGGTTCTAATGAAAACTCATTTTCATGCGGGCATATTCACTCTGAATATTCATGTATTATTCAAAGTGAATATGTGGCGTCGTCTCGGCTATTCTCTCGTTCATGATGAAATTTGAGTTCGCAACCAAACTTCCATGTCTCCCTGTGTGAGAATTGGCTTGCCTTTCACCCAAATATGAAGACAAGAAGGAAAGAAAGGAAAAATTCATCAAATATCACTTGAAATTCAAATGAGGAGGCAGTGCTATCGGCGGCTTGTATGCGGCTCCCAATCCGCATGCTTAGCCGCCCTTTCATTTTGTTTGGCCATATGGAGTATTTTTGCTTCATCCCTTGTATGGTTGACAGCACATACCAACTCTCAATTTTATATTAGTAGAAGTCTTACTCCCTTATTTATTTAATATATTTAGGGAGTACCTTGGAGTTCTATCATCCAATATACACACACGGCTCTAACATATGAATTATGCATATAATTCATTTTCTTCTCTAAGTAGAAAGTAAGCTCAAGAAAAAGCCATAGAATTTTCTCTCCATTGTAATCCTTTTGTACATCTCAAGTGTAACTACATCAAGTGATAGTGGATCGGTTCTCGGCGTCCTCCGCCCGTGGTTTTTCCCGATTTGGGTTTCCACGTAAAAATCTCGGTGTCTCTCTTTACCTTGCTTTATCTTGCATTGTATGGTTAATTGTTGTTGCATATGCTTAGTAATTAGTTCTCTCGCGTTCATTGATCATATTCCGCTTTTATCTCGTATAAGAACGTAGTTCATTTGTTCTTGGGAAATTTAGTGTTTATAGTGAGGTCCAACTAGTGAGCTAAATTGTTAGTTGGGTTTCGGTATTTTCACAACAATTGGTATCAGAGCCCAAGTTATTTATACCGAGATTTTGTGATCGATAGAAGTTTCGTGGGATTATTGATTTGCTAGGCTATTTCATTTATGTCAACGATGAAGTTTGACCTCCCCTTACTAGAGCGAGATACTCGCTATCCCTTATGGAAGATAAAGATGAGAGATGTCCTAATCCAACAAAGCTTGCATAAGTGCATTTTGGGTCGGGCATTCATGCCCGGTGCTTGGTCGGAGGAAGACAAAGAATTGAACGATTTAAAAGCCCAATCACTAATTAGATTACACCTTTCAAACGATGTTTTACAAGATGTTGCGGAAGAGGAAACGTCGTACCAAATTTGGACTAAGTTAGACAAGATGTTCATGGAAAAGAGCTTACGCAATAAGCTTCACATGAAGCTTAAGTTATATGCCTTACGTTTATCTGAAGGTGGTTCAATTACGGCCCACCTATCGAAGTTCAAGGAGATAGTTGGTGATTTGAAGAACCTTGAGGTGAAATATGACGATGAGGATTTGGGTTTGATTTTGTTGTGCTCTTTGCCACCGTCGTTTGGTACGTTCATGGATACTATCATCTATAGTCGGGATTCCCTCTCTCTTGATGAGGTGTATACCGCTTTGAGCTCGAAGGAGAAGATGAAGGAGATTAATCCCGGTCATGAACCAAGGGCCGAAGGATTAAATGCAAGAGGGAGGCCTTTTGAAAAATGCTCGAGTTCATCAAGCAAATCAAGATCAAAATCTCGTGGAAAACCGAGAAAATTTTGTAACTTTTGTAAACGGAAGGGTCATACCATGGAAGAATGTTTTAAGCTTCAAGCCAAAAACAAAGCCAAGAACAAGAGAACGGGTACCTCCGGTGAAGCCGATGTTGTTGAGCAAGGTGAAGTCGGATATTGTAATGGTGAAGTCTTGATGGTCTCCGAGGGGATGATGAATACCTCGGAAGAGTGGATTCTAGACTCGGGTTGTACTTTCCACATGTGTCCCCACCGTAGTTGGTTTCACACGTATGAGAAGGTTCCCGAAGGCGTGGTAATGATGGGGAACAATGATTCTTGCCCTATCATCGGTAAAGCACGATTAGAATTCGCATGCATGATGGCATCACCCGAACTCTTGGGGACGTGAGATATGTTCCCGAACTCCGAAGAAATCTCATCTCTCTTAGTACCCTTGATCGAAATGGCTATGAATTCATTGGCAAGAATGGAGTAGTAAGGGTCAAGCGAGGAGCACTACTTATGATGAAGGCTCTAAGAAAAACCGCTAACCTTTACATTTTGCAGGGTCAAACCGTTACCGGTGACGTTGCGGTTGCTTCAAAGAAATTCTCCGATGGTGATCTAACCAAGTTGTGGCATCTACGTCTCGGTTGCATGAGCCTTGGAGGCATGATCGAGCTAAGTCAACGTGAATTGTTGAACGGCCACAAGGTTACGGATTTGCAGTTTTGTGAGCATTGTGTGTACGGCAAGACGAAGAGGGTCCGGTTCTCAAGTGGCATCCACACGACCAAAGGGCCACTTGACTACATTCATTCCGACCTTTGGGGTCCGGCCCGAGTTACTTCTTATGGTGGAGCTTCGTATATGCTCACAATCATCGACGATTTCTCACGTCGTGTGTGGGCGTACTTCTTGAAGAAAAAGAGCGATGTGTTTGGAACGTTTAGAGATTGGAGGACGATGATCGAGAAGCAATCCGGTAAAGAGGTGAAATACCTCCGAACGGATAATGGCTTGGAATTTTGCTCGGAGGATTTTAATGCCTATTGTCGAAAGAATGGCATTACGAGGCATCGCACCGTTGCCCACACTCCTCAACAAAATGGTGTGGCCGAAAGAATGAACCGCACTATTCTCGAGAAAGTTCGTTGCATGCTTTCTAACTCGAAGATGCCTAAGACTTTTTGGGCGGAAGCGGCTTCTACCGCTTGTTACTTAATCAATCGGTCTCCATCGGTCGCTCTCGAGAAGAAGACTCCCATGGAAGTTTGGAGCGGATCACCGGCCGATTACACGAATTTGAAGATTTTTGGTTGCCCGGCGTATGCACGAGTTGATAACGGGAAGTTAGAACCGAGAGCTATAAAATGCAATTTCCTTGGATACAAAGATGGAGTCAAAGGCTTTAGGCTATGGTGCCCGGAAACAAAGAAGATCCTTATAAGCCGAGACGTCACGTTTGACGAATCTTCGATGTTGAGTGATTCGCCGCCTCCTACATCCGAACCCATTTCCGAATCTCCGAAAGAGAAACCTCCGGTTGAGGTGGAGCTACCTATGGCTCAAACATCAAGCCCCATTGTTACTAACGATTTAAATGCCGCTTCTTCTTCTACCTCTATAGGTGCTCAAGTGGAAGATGATTCATCATCTCAAACCGTGCCACAAGCGCCCGAACCGTGCATTGCTCGTGATAGGGGAAGAAGGGAAATCGTGCGTCCCGCACGGTACACCGAAGAAGCCGATTTAGTAGCACATGCCTTTAATGTAGCGGAGGAAATGGAGGGTACGGTGGAGCCTACTTCTTATAGTGAGGCTATGAAGCTCGATGATGCGGATGAATGGTTGATGGCGATGAAGGCGGAAATGGAATCCTTGCTAAAGAGCGGAACTTGGGAGCTTGTTCTTATTCCCAAGGGTAAGAAGGCCGTTCGGAGCAAGTGGGTCTTTAAGTTGAAGGAAGGGGCCACTCCGGAAGAAAAGCCAAGGTACAAAGCTCGGTTGGTCGCGAAGGGTTATAGTCAAATTCCTGGCGTTGACTATAACGACATTTTTTCACCGGTGGTGAAACATACGTCCATTCGTGCATTGCTAGGGATGGTCGCGTTCGATGATTTGGAGCTTGAGCAAATGGACGTCACGACCGCGTTTCTGAATGGTGAACTTGAGGAAGAGATCTTTATGCACCAATCGGAAGGATTTGTAGTTCCGGGTAAAGAAGGTCACGTGTGCAAGTTGATAAAGTCTCTCTATGGCCTCAAACAATCTCCTAGGCAATGGTATAAGAGATTCGACGCTTTTGTGACCGCACACGGCTTGTCAAATTCGTCGTACGACAGCTGCGTTTACTTCAAGAAGTGTGATGATGGGTCGATTTTGTATTTGCTCTTATACGTAGATGACATGCTTATTGCAGCGAAAGACATGGGAGAAGTTCAGAAAGTGAAAGACCAGTTAAATTCAGAATTTGATATGAAGGATTTGGGAGCCGCAAAGAAGATTCTTGGTATGGAGATTGTTCGTGACAGAAAGGCGAGAAAGTTGTACCTTAGTCAAGAAGGTTACGTTCAGAAAGTTCTACGCCGCTTTGGTATGTCTGAAGCAAAGTCTGTCAACACTCCATTTGCGCCTCATTTCAGGCTATCATCAGCCTTAAGTCCTTCGACTCAAGCCGATGTTGCCTATATGGCGAGAGTGCCGTATTCTAGTGCGGTGGGATCTTTGATGTATGCCATGATATGTACCCGACCGGATCTCGCTTATGCAGTTTCGATGGTTAGCAGATATATGGCCAACCCGGGAAAGGAGCATTGGAAAGCCGTTCAATGGATCTTTCGTTACTTGAAGGGGACGGCGAATTTGTGTTTGCATTTCGGGAGAAATTCTTCGGGGGTACTTGGCTACACAGATTCGGATTATGGCAAGGATATCGACAATAGAAGATCCATCACCGGATACGTGTTCACCCTTGATGGGTGTGCTATTAGTTGGAGGGCACATTTGCAACCTACCGTCGCTTTGTCCACAACGGAAGCAGAGTACTTGGCGGTTAGCGAAGCCGTGAAAGAAGGTGTTTGGCTCAAAGGATTTTTTGGTGAGTTATGTGAGCGCTTGAAGGTCGAAGAGGTGTTTTGCGACAATCAAGGCGCGGTTCTTTTGACAAAGGATCGAGTGCTTCACGATAGGACGAAGCACATTGACATTCGCCACCATTATATCCGAGAGGTAGTAGCTAGAGGCGATCTTAAGGTCGTGAAGATAAGCACCGACGACAACGCAGCGGATATGCTAACGAAGCCGCTTCCGGTTGCCAAGTTCAACTTGTGTTTGGACTTGGTTGGTGTTGATAAACGAGGTTGATGCCCTTCGGGGCGCTCCGGCGGAGGACCACTTTGGTTATTGGTTTGAATAGAGAGAACTTGATCACTTTGTTATCGCTTGTTTTTCGGGTAGTTGTTTTTGGCTTGAGATGAAGATCGATGGAGTTTGCTTTCGAGTCTTGCTTGGATTGAAGATTATGGTGGAGTTTCTTTTTCGTTGTGTGCGGTTTTGGTTGAAGTCAAGGGTGGAGATTTGTGAGAATTGGCTTGCCTTTCACCCAAATATGAAGACAAGAAGGAAAGAAAGGAAAAATTCATCAAATATCACTTGAAATTCAAATGAGGAGGCAGTGCTATCGGCGGCTTGTATGCGGCTCCCAATCCGCATGCTTAGCCGCCCTTTCATTTTGTTTGGCCATATGGAGTATTTTTGCTTCATCCCTTGTATGGTTGACAGCACATACCAACTCTCAATTTTATATTAGTAGAAGTCTTACTCCCTTATTTATTTAATATATTTAGGGAGTACCTTGGAGTTCTATCATCCAATATACACACACGGCTCTAACATATGAATTATGCATATAATTCATTTTCTTCTCTAAGTAGAAAGTAAGCTCAAGAAAAAGCCATAGAATTTTCTCTCCATTGTAATCCTTTTGTACATCTCAAGTGTAACTACATCAAGTGATAGTGGATCGGTTCTCGGCGTCCTCCGCCCGTGGTTTTTCCCGATTTGGGTTTCCACGTAAAAATCTCGGTGTCTCTCTTTACCTTGCTTTATCTTGCATTGTATGGTTAATTGTTGTTGCATATGCTTAGTAATTAGTTCTCTCGCATTCATTGATCATATTCCGCTTTTATCTCGTATAAGAACGTAGTTCATTTGTTCTTGGGAAATTTAGTGTTTATAGTGAGGTCCAACTAGTGAGCTAAATTGTTAGTTGGGTTTCGGTATTTTCACAACACCCTGTATATATGGAGGATCATGTGAGAAGTAAACTAATCTGCGAGATGGGATTTTAATCACCGAAAGGGACTTTGAGGGATGTGCATTTACCGGAGGGGTGGGGTGAACGACGTCGTTCGCCAGAAGGTAGGGTGGAACGACGTTCGCACGAGGGTGAAAATATTTATCGGAGAAGAGGAATGGTCACGTTCGTTATATACGGTGTGTGTATATATAACAAGGTTTTGATACCCGCGCTTCGCCGCGAGTCATTACATATATAACGTTTTTTATAATCAAAATTTGAAGTTGTGGACGATTTAAATTTATTGAGATGATTATTAATGAGTGTCATTAACCAAATGAGGTAAACCGTAACTTTTACAAATTGAATAATAGAATCGTATTTATTTTTGTTATTGTAATAAAATTTTGATTAATGAGTTTGATTAAATGACGTTTCTAGCCTTTTTGCTAAAACGTATAAAATGAATAAACATTATAAGTCTAAGGGGGTAAAATGTAACTTCCACAACTAAATTAATTAAAATAATATAAATCTATCGTTCATAAGAGAGAAAAATATTTAAAAAATGAAATAAAATACAGAAAACTAAAAGGTATAAAGTGAATAAATATTATAAGTCTAAGAAAGTAAAATGTAACTTCCACAAATAATATAAATCTACTGTTCATAAGAGAAAAAAAAATATAGGAATTTTTTAAATAATGTATGTATTACTAATTACTAATACTAATAAATGTCAATGACCCTACATATAAACATAATAGAAGAGAGTGAAATTTATTCCTCTAGCAAGGTTTTATATCGAGGATTCCGAATATGTAATAATCGAAGAGTAATCTTAGAGAGAAGGAAAGCGTTTTAGATGATTTATAAACGTAATAAAAGAGAGTGAAATTTTCACCTCTAGAAATGACTCGTAATCAGGATCCCGAATATGTAATTTCAATATAGTGAAGTGGCCGCCCTCGCTCAATTTGGGTTAGTCCTGGATGCTGCGACTCAGGCATTAAAAAAGTATGGATGAAGTATAACCATACTATATATAATAAAAGTTTAATTAAGACCTTTAAAACTGCTCAACTATTTTATTATTATTATTAAAACATTTCAAAGGTATCGATGACATGATTATAATGACGTAAATTGTTGAAATTAAAACGTATTTTTTAAACATGTTTTGACGAATATACGACATATGACTAAAACGTAAAATAAACTATAGAAAACTAAAAGGTATAAAGTGAATCAATATTAAAAGTCTAAGGGGGTAAATCGTAACTTTTACAATTCGAATTTATTATAATAAAATTTGAATATTAGGCTCATTTCAAAGATATCGACGAAACGATTATAGTGACGTAATTTGTTAAAATTAAAACGGATGTTTTAAACTTATTTTGACGAATATATGACATATGAGTAAAATGTAAAAGGAAATGTAGAAAACTAAAAGATGTAAAGTGAATCAATATTATAAGTCTAAGGAGCTAAATCGTAACTTTTACAATTCGAATCTATTATAATAAAATTTTGATTAATATGTTAGATCAAATGACGTTTGATTAAGACCTTTTTAATTGCTCAACTATTTTGATTAAAACCTTTTTAACTGCTCAACTATTTTTGAATACATATATAATCGTACTATATATAATATACAATAAAATAATTAGATAAAAAATATATTCAATATTAGGCTCATTTTGAAGGATCGATGACACGATTATAATGACGTAATTTGTTAAAATTAAAACATATTTTTTAAACATCTTTTGTCGAATATACGACGTATGATTAAAACATAAAATGAAATATAGAAAACTAAAAGATATAACGTGAATCAATATTATAAGTCTAAAAGGGTAAACCGTAAATTTTGCAATTCGAATTTATTATAATAAAATTTTGCTTAATAAGTTTGATTTAATGACGTTTTTTACCCTTTTATTATTTTGAGTAATATATAATCGTTATATATGGTATTGAATAGGATAATTAAATCAAAAAATATTCAATATTAGGCTCATTTCGAAGGTATTGACGACACGATTATAATGCCGTAGTTTGTTTAAGTTGAAACGCATTTTTTCACATATTTTAGCCGGTATACGATATATAGCTAAAATGTGAAATGAAATATAGGAAACAAATAGGTATAAAGTGAATAAAGATTATAAGTCTAAGGGTGTAAATTGTAACTTTCAAAATTAAATCAATTAAAATAATATGTAGTTACAATTCATTAGGAAAAAAAAATTAAATAATCAAATGAACAGTGAAAATAATATTAAAGAATTAAATGAACAGTAAAATAATATTTAAAAATTGCTCAAGCACTATGACAAATGTATGGTAGTATAATAGGGAAGTTTTCTTTTGGCCCTTGAAGTTACAATATGTAAATTATGACCCCCTTAATTAAAAGAATTGATTCGAAAAATATTAATAAATAGAAAAACAGACAAAAACTACCCCCGACAAAATGGATAGGTTTTAACGTAGTTAGTGATTAATGACTATTTAAAAAAATGTAAACCATGAGGATGATTACTAGACTTATCTATCAAAGTTCAATTTCTACTTTTAAAGTTTTCACTAAACCACGAGGGTCAAAATTAGAGTTTACTTTAATTTTTAATAAATTGATTTAGCCATAAAAATAATCTTCTGATTTGATTAGGCTGAGCGTACCATAGGTGTGGTTTTGGCGGCGGAGTGGTGGCGGGCTAGACGGGCTTAAGTTGCCTATGATACGCCTTCTTACGGTTTCCCTAATGTTTCTCTCTTTCTCTCTCTCCTTATTTTATATATAAAAAATACTAAATAAATGTAAAGGGTATAAAAGGTTGCGTTGAAATATTAGTGACGGCTTGTGAGTTGGATAGCGGAAAGATGACGTGGCACTGATGTGGTTGTGAAGAGTTAAAACAAGAGTTTCATGTGGTACTCATGGCCTTATAAGTTCTTATTACATATGATAATTTGTTCAAGAGTAAATTACGGATTTGGTCATTGAGTTTGGTGGTTTTACGGATTTGGTCCCTAGACTTCACTAATCACGTATTTGGTTCCTGTGGTATACATTTTATGTTGGATTTGGTCTTTGTAGTATGCACAAATTTATTGAATGGTCGTTAGGTTAGAGGTCCAAATCCTAAAGAAAATGCATACCACCGAGACCAAATCCATAATTAATGAAGTCTAGGAACCTAATTCGTAAAAACCACCAAACTACAGTGACCAAATCCGTAATTTACTCTTTATTCAATAATCATATCAATCACACGTAATTATTGTAAATATTTTTGTTTATCATATATCATTATGTATATTTACATTTATACTATCATATAAAATAATATCTTACCTATATTTAGAGTTTATGTTAGCATATGTGATATGTCCAAAAAGTTTAATACTGATATGTAATAGATCATATGTTAAACAAAGCTAATTATATTTGATCTAAAATGTATATCTAAAAAATAAAGAAAATTTTTTGAAAAAGATAATGAATGAATAGTTGATATCAATTCACGGGTGATATTTGATTAAAAGGAGTTTAAAAATTAATTAAAATTAAAAGAATAAATACACCTAAAAACTATAATAAGGTTTTTAATGATTATTCGATTCAAAATGAAAATTATCATAAACTTTTAAAACGTTTTCTATTTTTGTTTTTGATATTTTTAATTAATAAATTATGTGGTTCACAATCACAACGATAGACAGACAACATGACCTATATGACCTTATGTCGTGTCCAAAGTTTTGTGTGAAACACACGGATTGTTTTTTTATTCTTTTATTTAGTTACTGTTATATAATGTCCTTTTTGATTTTGAGGGATAGTTTTTTTCCAAACAAATTCATTGGACTTTCACCTATAAACCTGGTAAAATAATTAAAAAATCCAAAATTTCAAAGAACTTCCATATGTTGGACAACAAGTCACTACACAAATTTTTTAAATATAAATCTTTGAACTTTCTAAAACCACTTTCTAAAACCGATTAAAAAGATCCTTAAATAGAACCAATAGCATATAAGAACATTTTCTTAAGGAAAATTACACCAAAATGAAACCACCTAACCCAAGAAATGAGAGAGACCCAATAAGGCTACATGCACCCAACCCAATCAACCCACTCACTTTTTTAATGCCACATCAGCTGCCACATCAGCTTTTTGTCAACCCTCTCTTTACCCTCCCATAACCCTCTACAACTCACACCCAACCCTCTCAACCCTCTCACACACAACACACACACAACACACACAAAAGTAAAGCGGGTTGGAGAAGCCGACGAAGCCCCAACCCGCCGGCTTCCTTCCCCCGTGCACCCAAGCCGTTCGAAACCGCCGGGCTCGGCGGGTTTACCCGCTGCCAAGCCGTTCAACCGGTGCAGGTAGCCTAAGAAACCGACTTAGAGCCACCTAAACACACCGATTAAACCCGACACAACAAACCAGAATTGATAGGGTTAAAATTGGGTTAGGCACAACTCAACCCAATCCAACCTGTACATAACTACATATATATATAAAGTAGGTATAAACATATACAAATTATACATACGGGATGGTTCCATTAAGAAGTTGAGGTTAACATGAAACGTGGATGGAACGAGATAAGATGTACTGGATCAAATTCCCTTTGCAATTCATGGGAGTAAAAGTGATCAATGGTTCAAATCCACTTCTCATGTTAACCTCAACCGCTTACACAGTGCTTTTAAGAGCATGGTGTAGATAAACTTTTAAGAGCTTGAAACTATAATATTACACAACATAACCTGAGGGAATCAATATCAATGCATGTGTCCTTGAAAAACAAAGGCATCTCACCAAACTATAATCTGAAAAACAATAATTACAACAGGATCTCAACAACAGTCAAAGGAGTCGTTTGTTTTTTTAAAAGTTACCTCTTAAAACCTCTTAAGTCTGAATATTAAGAGGTTTCCAGACTTAAGACTGTTTGTCTTATTTCTAAGAAAAGGTCTGAAAACCTCCTACCATCCTCTGAAATTTCAAGAGGTGCATCATCCACCTCTTATTTTTTTAGACTTCAGAGTTCACACCTCTTAAAAAAAAACAAACGACCCCTACCGAAGTTACCTACTGGGCTGAATCTTCATGAAACCGAGCATCAAAGGGCGCAGAAGAGTGTTGTGGCATCGATAAGTTGGCCGCGGACCCCGAACCATGTTGAAGCTCAATTACCAGCCAGCGGACCGCTTTACTCATCTGTTCCAACCGCACGGCACTGATCGGTGGAAGGCCAGGTGTGACGGGTTGCCCTGGCTTACCAGCAACCGAGCCAGTGGCCTCATCCACCAGGCATTCAGACCCTATTCTCAGCTTCACAGATTCGACAAACTCCTCGGCCTGATCACAGGCCACTCGAAACAATTCCCACCTCTGCTTGAGGTTCTCGAGGGCGGCATCTGTGGCGACGGTAACTTGACCACCCGAGGCCTCTTTGGCTTCGAGTGTGCTAGCTACTGCACCGATGAATTCTTGATAAGCGTTGTTCAGAGCATCCACGATGCTATCCATTGATTTCTATTGTGATTGAGCTTTTAGGGAAACTGTTTGAAGTTCAAAATAGTGTTAGTTAATGTGGAAAGATTTATATAACACCTTTCAATCCAATAATCATGAGTCAATATGATACAAAACCGCATATACAATTAAGGGTTTATTTGTTATTAGCTATTTCGCTTAATGAGCTTAATGGGACTCGCAATGTATTCGGTCAGCTATACATGACGGTTTTTGGTAATGGCTTAATAATATAGGAAGTGGCTTATTCAGTAAGCTTCTAGGGGGGACTTTATACAGAAAGCTGGTTGTTCCCAAACATGTCCCTCCCGGTTAAATAACACACTCCTTTCATCTAAGAGAAAGTTCTACTAAACAAAAACCTTCGAATTCTATGTATAGACAGATTAATCCACGCACACAACTTAATATATATAGGATTTGATGGAACCCAACCAAACAACCCCTAAGTTAAAATTATTGTACATCCAGATACATGTTGAGAACTCATTTCTGATAAGAACACCGATTCAAACCCTAAGGCTAAAATCGATAGTTGCCTGAATTCAAAAACAGGAGATCCCCCAGTTAGCCAAAGACTAATTTTTATTAATTGTTTGTCATTAAAAGAACAATGGTGCACTATATTTATAGTGACCTGCTAACAAGGAAACCTAACATAAAACTAAATCCTAAAATAAAGGAGATTATCTTCAGCCTAATAAAAATAAATGTGTTTTCTAAATAAAGAAAAAACCTAAAAAAAAAATACTGTGCTTAATTAAATACTAATAATATCCTTATCCTTGTTTCCTTGCAAAGCGTCTCTGGTAAATCTGACCGTATCGACCTGGCTTATCAATTTCGCGATATGAAAATATCCCTAGTTTATGCTATTGAGAAGCTCGGTTGACGCATTGAACTTTTACGCTTCAGTATTATTCTCCTATTGTTCAAGTTGGTGCATCTATGTCAAATTTAGACCGAATGGTAGTCTTCATGGTGACCAGAAAATTACCAGACAGCATTATTATGTTAAAATGCATATTGTGATAGTAGGGGGACAGTGAAATCAAAGGAGCAGTGAAATCAGGACTATAAACTATTGTAGAAGTGCAGTTGATTAAATGGAATACTCCGTTCCAATCTTTTTAGAGGCCTTGTTACACTGGGGTGGACCTACAGAAGTGCATATGGTGGCACCTGCCACCATTTCATTCCTCCGTCGTAGTGTAAAAATTACAAGGTCTTAAAAGGTGTCACCGTATATATATGTTCCGTGCCACCATATATATTTTCAAAGTGCAATAAGAATACAAGTTTTCCTTGGTAGAGTTGGTTAGTTACTTGCTTTTCAAAAGTGAGGTCTTAGATTCAAGTCTTGTGTTACATAAAAAAATTGCTTGTACCAATACTTAAACTCGAGACTTCGCATTTGAAAATTATCTCTATATATGTTTCTTATAGTCAAATGATGCCACTGTCTGAAAACATTCCTAGGTCCATTTCTGTTGTTACAAATTTACTAAGACCATCTACAGCGGAGATCGGCAAGGGTTGGTTTCGGTGTGTGGTTGCCGACACCAAAGACCACCCCACCCCACCCTCTCTCTCCTTTCTCTCTATCTCTCTCTTCTTTTCCTTTTTCCTTCTTTTCTTTAATTAATTATTTAGATTGGGTTGAATGTGGATGGATTGAGTTGGTTTGGGTAAGATAGTGAAAAACTGATGTGGTGATTAGGTTGATTGGCAAGGGAGTCTACTCTACTGATGTGGATGGTCTAAGAATACTAGACAAATAATGAATAGAAAATATAAAACCATACAATATATAATATTAAAAGCTTCACAACATAAAAGAACAAATGTTACTTAAAATTCCGATACAAAATATTCAATGACTTCTTCACAATCAACTCATTTGGGGACCTCAGGAAATGACAACCAACTTAACCGACAATGTATCACATATTATTATACCGAGGGGCCGTTTATTAAATACTTACCAGTAGTACTTACCTTATAATCCTTGTCAATTAATCATGAAAACCATCCATAATATTATATAGTTTACCTAGAAAGCGATGGAAATGACTCTTACCGGTAAGTAATTATCAACGATTACCAACAATCAATTTTGATGGTCTAGACGATAAGGCAAGTGGGTGTAATGCCTTTGCCTTTGCTAGCCCCCAAAAAAATGCACTCCATATATTCACAATACTAATAACCTAACCTATGAATTTAGGTTCACCGACCTTTTTTCGGTGCGACGTGAGGCTGTAACTGAAGAAGTTTGATGCGTAAGAAGAGGCTGGATATGGGTTCGTGATGCTTCTGAGTTCTGATCTACGTTTTTTCGTCGATCGAGAGAGAAAGGGTTGGGGTTTTTTTTTTTTTTTTTGGCGTTGGGTTGAAATATGATTTGGATCGATAGAGATAGAGAAGCGGTCAAAGTTTTATAGGCGGGTTTATAATACGGGTAAGATCCAATAAGGATCCGCGTATCATTGGTAGAAGTGGTTTCGGGGTTTGACTATCCCAGTCCCTTAACTTTTGTTTTATATTAAGGCCGCACGTTTTTCTAAAGAGTATAAGGTGACTCGACTCGACTCGTTAGTATGTCGACTCGAGCCTATCCGAGTCGAGTTTTGACTAGGGGTGTTAACGAGCCGAGCCGAGTCGAGTAATAGATTAATCGAGCAGAGCTCAAAAAATAATAT
The DNA here is from genome assembly GCA_030169165.1 of Centaurea solstitialis. Classification (NCBI taxonomy): domain Eukaryota; kingdom Viridiplantae; phylum Streptophyta; class Magnoliopsida; order Asterales; family Asteraceae; genus Centaurea; species Centaurea solstitialis. The sequence goes on from CM058044.1 coordinate 46,104,881, forward strand.
TGGGCTCAAGCTCGATTAACTTTTTCAATGTAGGGCTCGAGCTCGAGCTCGAATATTTTTTTGAGTTATCAAGCTCGAAGCTCGTTTATAGGTTTGAGCTCACGATCGATTAACTCGTTTATCAACTTGAGCTAAATAACTTTTATATTTGTATACTATTTACTAATAAATATATGAAAATGTTTAGCTCGAACAAAGGTATGTTCGATTTGCTCGGCTCGACTCGAAAAATTTAATCGATTTTTCGAACGAGTTGAGTCGAACATTGGTGTTATAAAGCTCGGCTCGTTAAGTTAAACGAACTCGATTTTATGTTCAGGATCGACTCGAGCTCGAGTATTATTAAGCTCGAGCTCGAGTAGCTCGTTAAAAGCTCGACTCGCTAACACCCCCAGTTTTGACCAAACCGAGTTTGAGTAGAGAGATAGAGGGTCGCTGGCATGCTGTCGTCTTGAAGAAAAAGGGGAAAAAACGAGAGATAGATTAGAAAAGTCTTCCAAGTTAATAAAAAATAAAAACTATTAGTCTTTTCTAAAATTTAAAAAATCCTTCCTTTTACTTTTACACGGCACACATGAACTTTCAGATTTTCATTTCAATTTCAAATTAAATTAATTAGGCCATCCGCTGTGGAGGCTATCCGAGGTACCCAGGTACCAACTACCCGATGGGTAGGGAAGGGGAACACTACCGTGGGGTTGAGCGGGTAGCTCCCCATCGGTTTGGTGAACCCGATAACTCCCACCCAACCCACCCCCACCCCCTCTCTCTTCTTTCTCTCTCTTATTTAAAAAATAATAATTAATTTTGATGGAGTGGGTTGCAATTGGTCGACAGTGGATGGATTGGGTAGTTTTGGGTAAAATAGTGGAAAACTTATGTGGCAGTTGGGTAATGTGGGTTGTAGTGGGTCGATAGTGAATGGCCTTATAAAGATTGATAAATATAATAACTAATATTAATATTATATATATATATAATGGGGAAGTATCTGTTGCAAACCAGGTAGATTGTACAAACTATACAAACCTAATCTTAACCGTTGATTATGTTTATATTTTGTTTATCTCCTAACTTTTAGGTGATTTTCAAATGTAGTTGATAGAAAATCTAGGAACTAAATTAATCCACACCAGTGATCATATACATGTATGGTGGAGAATAGTTTGTATAGTTTGTACAAACTATCCGGTTTGTAACGGATACAACCCCTATATATAATATATCAATTCGAGTATCTCATAATCTTATCGAGTCAAGTATCAAGTAGCTCGACTTGACTCGTTAGTATGTCGAGTCGAGTTCGAGTCAATCCTATTCGAGTCAAGTTTTGATCAAGTCGATAATGAGTAGCTCGCGAGTTGTCTCGTCTCATTTACACGAAAGATCTAATGATTTATGAATTACTATTTATAAAAAAGTGTTTGTTTTCAACTTATTAAGTTAAATGGATTGTTAGCTTTATTGATTAACTTATATTTGTGTGTTTGATTTTAACTTAATACATTAAGTTAGGACTTTTTACAAAAAATACTCTAGTTCTATAAGTTATATATAGGGAGGTTCATTAGAAAAGTATAAATATTTAAGAAAACGTAAGGAGCAATCTCAACTACTCATTTCGGTCAACAAAGACGGCTTTGACCGGTCCCCCCTTTAATAATCTCTATCATCCCATGAATCGCGTCAATCCTCCGCGATCACGTCCACCGTAACCGTGAGATGAGTGGCTGAGATTACTCCTCACTTTTTCTTAAATTGACATGCTTCTTGTTTGAACCTTCCGCTATATATATATATATATATATATGTCTCATCAGAAAATAAATAGTTTACCAAAAAATACATAAGTTAAAATTGGTGATGAAACAATGATATTTAGTTAAATAAATTTTAAATTATCAAGTATTGTGTTATGTACTTGTTGAACTCCGGTTATGTTACTAAAATATTCCATATTAATTCGAATTTTTGGTCATTTGCAATATTTATGAGAACAATTATTTTCATTCAAAACTTGTATAGATAGAAGGTCAGATTTGTTGTTAATACTTTAACTTGTGGATGAAAATTTCTACTCTCATGTTTAATTTACAATTAAGTTATTTAATAATTGCATATCTAAACCGTATAAATGAACAAAAGATTATATAATATAAATACCTCCTTTATGTAAATGTAAAAAAACATCCTAATATACTTACATAGTTGCATAAATATTTCATTATCTCTAAGTTTCTTGTTGTTTTCTCTATAAAAAAAAACAATTTATTATTACTCAAGTGATAATCCTAATTAATTATAACAAAAAAGTTTTTTTTTTTTTTTGTTTTTCAAGTTATTTATTCGATATTATAAATCAAAGAATAATTTAATTTAATTCATCCAAACAAATTAAATTTTACATACAACTTAATAGATTCAATGCTTATATACCAACATTTTTAAGTAACTACTCATGGGGTAAGATACTTTTGAATAGGGTAAAAGCAATGTTTGATTTGGACATAGGTATATAATTTTTTTTATTATCATTTTGACCCTGTAAGTGATTTCATGCTACTGACATAAATTACATTCTTTATGATTTAAAATATATTATGAGTTCAGTTTTGATGATTAGCATTTAGTGCTTGTTGTAAAACAATAGACTTAATATGAAAATATGAAGAAATTCAATTTGCAACAAATTTACTCTAGCATTATTGCTCAAGCTCACCCTGATTTTGCATAAATTAAATTAAACAACACATTTGCTTTAAAAGAGGAAGAATATTTTGGGCATTCTAACTCCAGAAAAAGGATTCTTACTAGTTAGTGTCTGCCTGCTTTGGAACAATCCAGTACTTAATTCCTATGGCATATTGCTAACGGTTTTTCGTTATGTAGCGTATTATAACCCACACCTGCTTCGGGTTTTTAAAAATCTTTATCTTTACAATATAGCACATCTGTCTACCCCAAGAGACTTAAATAGATTCATACCACTGGTTAACAATCGCGAAAAAGACCCCATACGAGCAGGAGGAGGTGGAGCCTGTGGTGCATCGCCATCACCATCTCTCTCTTCCTGGCTAGAAATGAAAGGTTCTTGTGCATCATCATCATGATTTTCCGTTATAGTCTCCTTTCCTTTATCGTCTACACCAACCTCTGATATTTCCCCGGGCTTCTTGTCAAATAGTCCTTTAAATTGCTTCCGAGCTTTCTTCTCTACTTCCTGTTATCATGTAGCAGATATGATTGTTCAACAACAAAAACAGAACACGGCAAACATATTAACGGTCATTGTCAATTTAATAGATGTCCCAAAGTATTTGTTGGGTTTTCGGTCAACCATCCACCATGTTTCTTTGGCTGAGTGGCATGTATTTACAATTATGAAACATGGCTAAAAGATCACACTGGCATTGAGCCTAAATCTTGGGTGGTTTAGCCAACAGTGGGCGAAAAAATATTGAACGTTGTGATGTGAACATATAAGCTTAACTAGCAAATTACAACTCTATTCATCTGTTTCCTATAACTATACTTCCAGTAGAACCGAACGAAAATAAAATAATCTGTGTCAAATGATACATATAAGCATTAGCAATAGATTCTGTTTTTTATGGTCAAAATTACCTAGCTGCAACACTATTATGAAAGGATACTTTACTCTTTTGACTAGTTGTCAAAATGTTTATTAATGTGCATGCAGGATCGATTATGGCACTTTTAATTGGATGAAGAGGAGTAAATATTTTAAATATTTTTAAAACTAACCTGCTCCGTCTGCTTCAATTTAAGAAGAGCTGCCTTTGCATTGACTTCAGACGATTTGTCAATGGTCATCATCTATTTTTAAGTAACATGGAAAATGATCATTTCACAGTTCCATCAAACATTCCAATTAAATCTTGCAATGAATTAACTCAACTTAAAAACTTACCTTGTTAAAATCTGCTCTTGCTTCCTCAAAATCGCCGCCCGCCATGTATGCCATTCCTCGTCTATAGAGCGCTTTTACATGAACAGGATTTGCATCTAATACCTGCACAAACAAAAAACAATCAAGCGGATTCCTTTTGTTAGTGTTCCTCAATATCAAGGACCACAGAATATCAAGAAAATATATTTACAACAAAACAGACTGAACTTTAAAACAGACTAAATGATGATATAGTGAAATCAGGCTCGTGATTGTGGCCATCAAGAAAATGCACACGCTTGCTAATGTGTACTTCAGCAGTCATAACAGGCAAGTTCACATATGAAACTGTTTCTCAAATTCTACAAATACTTTCAGAGCAAAAATATCCCTTTCCAGAAGAAAGCGAATACAGAAATTTGGCAAGGCTAACTATGTCATTATTTTAAAAACAAGCTTTTGCCAACATAACTTATATTCAGAAACTTATATTAAAGAAGATATCATAGACATTTTATGATAGCTATATGGGTTTTTCGGTAGAACATTATGATTGTAAAAGAAAGTAAATATATGACACATATTGTGAGTGGGTGTGATCAAAGAAAAAAACCAGATTTTAAACATAAGAGCTTACTTTATTACATGTCTCAATTGACTTTCGAAAATCCCCCATCTTCAGGTAGCAGGCAGCCACATTCAGATTCAGCAGACTCTGTTTGTGCCAAAGGTGAAACCAACTGATTAGCATAATGCTATCATTGCCAGTCTAGTTAAGATTTAAAAGTGTGTGCTTATGTAGTAGTCTTATGACATATATCTCATCATAGTAAATAAAATATAAAAAGTTCAAATTAGTCGCAGAATCTTGTAAGGAATATAAAGCCTCATACTCTTGTATTCCCAAACTCTTTTCCCTCCTCATCATCTTGTGGATTGACATGATTGAATTCACGTAGAACCTGCAACAAGATGCATAAGCATTACACCTTACAACCAAGAACTAAACAATTATATGAAAGACCAAATTCTAATAACATCTGCCTCGCTTTCGTACATATTTCATATCAACACAAAACTACAATGGTGATAGAAGGTCTGGATGGTAGATTGGTAGCAGGGCTTTCAGGCAAAAACAAAGATATATGAACCACAATATACTTTTTTCCGCAAAATTTGTTGTGTAAATTTGTGGGTCAACTGATCCTCAAAATTTGCTTTTGCTCCTTAGCACTCTGGCTGTTATTCGTCACCAAGCACCTAAATGCTATTGAAACATGTGCAGAAAAAGGATTGACTATATTGAGCAATCCTAAAAAGCGCTTTCTAGGAACACGCTCACCATGATGCCAAACTTTAATATAGTAACTAAGAAACCAACTAAGCAAGCATTAGACATGTTCCCAAAGTCTTTAATTATAAGTAACAACGGTCCAGATTACTTACCTTCTCATACTTTGCTTTGGCAAGCGTAAATTTTCCTTCTTTGAATAGCCTGTTACCCTGGATAAAAAACAGGACCATGTGAATAACTTGCCTGACAGCACATCTTTTTACATCCAGAGATTATCTATTTATTTGCAACATTTCCAATTTAATTCATATGTAGAGGGACTGTTGAACCGGAGGTTCTAGTGACCACCTACCATCTCAAAAAGTAAAAAGACAGAATAAGAATCTAAATGTTTGCAATGCATGTGTTGTTTCTAATTATCTTATTGTCCATCGCTTATACATCAAATGCTGGCTTATTTTTGTTAATGTTCCCACTCAAGCAAAATAAAGCAAAAACCACACAAATGATATGTGGACTTCAACTGAAACTTTACTAATAGTTTCTGGAACAGTTGTGTTATTTGCCCTTCAATGAAGTAAGAAAGGTTAGACTAACTAAATATCGGAACTTGAAAACCTTAAAGTTGAGTACTAGTCGGGAACACCTTTGAAGATGAGAGGCTAAAACTAGCATGAAGTATACATAAATTTGATATGAAAAGACACAACTTAACATGTACGTTCCAACAAGATTTTCAAATGAAAATTAACCAAACTTGTAATACTTGGTATATCATTACAAGTATGGGAATATCTAAGCATGCACTTGAGTATACATGTATATTTAAATACAAGTAACAGATTCAGATTGTGATTTCTTTAAATTAAATTTCCGGTCAGAACTGGTAATGTTAGTTAAATTCCTGCTCGAAAGTTAGTCAATGTTTCTCCCCTGATCCAAATTAAAAATCATAATAGATAACAAGATTATATCCAAAAATCATAAAATATATACCGTGCCTTTGGTCTTCTCAACATCATCCATAATAGCTCTAAAATTCATGCCAGTCCAGTCCTGCAGCAGAAACATAAATCTAATCAACAAAAATTTACATACATAGCCAAATACAATAAGCCAGAACAGCAAAACAAAACAAGGACCCAAAATGCAATAGAAATGGAAGGCTGTCACGTACATCCCTCAATAGAAAAGTGTCACCTCAGTAGAGGAGGCTCTTTCCCAGGACCTAACCTATAGCGCAAATGCCAGGAACCCAAAGTTGTCTTATGTCACTACTGACGATTATATGGGTATGTAGTACGATAAAATGCTCAAGGGCCAATACTAAAACACTAAAAAATAAGCTAAACCTATAAAAATAAGCGTAAAAGTGATGCATCTATCTCTAATCCAAATAGGGAGACGAAAAAACACAATTTCGTTTGGACCGAGGTTAAACCTAATATTAAATCTAGACTAGCTTCAGAAATCACGTCCTATGAGCACAAGACAGAGAAAGCCAGATGCATCTTTACGAAGAAGAGCAAGAAAAAGAACGCTGATTAGGCTATAGAAGATATAGAATTGACATAACAGGATTATTGTCTATCCTTAAAAGTCATTTTTCAATGTACCTATTGTACAGCATAAGACTCTAGTAAAATCATCTAAAAGCATATGTTACTTCTCACATATCTACTTCATCAATCAATAGCTTAGATGCACATGCAAATGAACTTTTACATACCACACATCCAACTTTAATTTGCAGAAGTTAGCATATGCTCACTTCTATTTAATGCATTTACTATTATAAATTGGTTTACCTTTTGCATTTCAAAACCAAGCAGCTCAATCTCCCATTGAACATGAGCACCCTCAGGAACTTTAGCTGGCCTAGTCACAGAACAAAGAAGAAAATTAGACAAACAAGCACACAACATGATTAGTTAATCTCATAATGGAAGAAGTTTATGAGCGGTAGCCTACTTCAAGAACATATTTTTGCATGTAAAACTGTATTAAATACAAAGTCATTTAAAATAACCTGGTAAACTTGTCATATGCATAATCAGGGGGCAGGTAACAAGTGATATCTCTTCAGGCAACATCAACCGAACACACATCTCAAAACCTTCAGGTACCTACCATCCAAAAGAAAAGCTCTTGGGTATAATATCCTCCAAAAAAGAAACATGATGATATGAAACAAGCCATTTCTATGTTGGACTTGAAACAATTGGTAGACTTGTCAAATAGAAAGCTGAACTGTTGAAGCTAGATACAACTGATGAGCCCTAAAAAAACTCTAAGAATTCAGATAAGTTGATAGCTTAACATGGTGCTAGAGCTTAAATTTAAAAAAAGTCCGATTAGACAGGAATTTTTTTGCAAACAAGTTCAAACACAGAATCCATTTTATAAGCATTAGAGAGAGGATTTTTTTTTTCACAAGCAGTTCTCAAATTACAACATTTCTCAATTGATGAACTGGTTTAGTAAATGTGATTCCTCAATAAATCCATGCATGAACCCTTGTCATGTTTTAATCACTAGTATGCAGTATGTTAAAAATTCTAGGAAATAGACCTACTCAATTTTGAACAAATTCAACCCCACATAACGAAACCAAATTCAACTCCATATAACCGTTTCCAAATAAACAACTTGAGACACTGAAATTAGTTAGGCTTTATAAATCACCATCTGGCATTTTAAGGGTATGAGTAATTGGTGATGGATAAATCAATTTAATGACAATCACAAACTGGAATTAAAAATGTAAGCAATCAAATTTTCGTTCATGGGTACTATTAACTTACAAGCCCTTCCCCTGAGGAAAACTCCAGCGGCTGACCGTGATTATCAACTCTTGTATCATAGAAAACCGTCTTTTTTTCATCCATAAGCATACCCTTGTAATGCACACGTAGTCGACTGTCTTGAAGAGGGCAATCCATAGGAAATTCACCTAGTAGTTTCAAAAAAAATTGCCACTAAAATCAGAAGGCTTATGGAGCTGATAAACGATAGCACACAAAAGCTAAAACAGCACCCACATGATCTTGCTGTTCAAAAAAAAGCACACCTACGGTATGGGAAGACGGTCGTGCGAGAGATCTACTCCACATATGTGAAGAAGAGAAGCACTGACCTCACTAGAGTTCTGTGACGGTTGTGCCTAGCTTCTACATAAAAGTGAATGTGCATAATGTAACAAATAGACCTAAACAGTGTTACAGAAAAATAATAAAATATTAAAAGTCATAAATTTGTTAAATCAAGAAGGTGCTGCTAGATGTTTTTGCCCTTCAGACAAGCAAAACATGCAAAACACATGATCGAAAATGCTAGCATTGAATCTTGGATCATGTTTTGCAGATTGAATAGTCAAGAGGGTAAATTGTCCAATTTTTGTTTCGGGAATCAAAGGTGTTATCACCAATATCGTTCAAAGACAAAAATGTATCACATGATCTCGTATTCTCATTGATATTTAATTTGGGCCGAACTTGTTTCAAATTGAATAGTTATATCACAGATTGCCCAAAAGTTTTGGTGTTAAGGAATCAAATGCATTGAGGCACAGCAGCTGACTGGACATCTAGGAGTAAAGCACTATATCGGTGCGGGCCGCAAGAGTGGTATCAGATCGAAGCAAATCAATACCACAGTAAGTCAAGACTAAAATGTAATTATGTGATGTCCTATAAAGGTTAATTTAAGAACAAAAATAGCACCTTTTCCATCTTTAATGCGGCGTTTTATTAGACGGCCATCTCCTAGCACATCTCGCACCTGTAAACGATCAGCAGGTAGAAAACATTGTCTCTGATTAAAACAAAGAAATGAAAGTCCTTTCGGAATGGCTATTAAAAACCTCACACATTTCCCTGATAGCTAAGCCAGCAGCTGACGAGAAAAAGTTCAGAGTCATGCAGCATGTCTTGGAGAATTATAGCCTTTAAAATGATTTACTTCTAAAAGATGTTACAAAAATGGCGACAAAATATACGGCCCTCGTTAATCAATGTTATTAACTATAAATAAACCTATAGAAAAGATGGAGACTGAGTTGCTTTAGGATATGACTTCAATGTAAGTCTGAATACAGAAAAATGAAAATACTTTAATGTGCTCAGATTGAAGGTTCGAACAACGAATGGGTACCCAATCAATTTAAGCTTCCAACTACAGAAAAATCTTCAATGATAATATCCAGGGAAATTAGCTCAAACAACAAGAAACCTTTTATCTAGAACTAGTCAAAGCAAACATCCTCCAGTCTAAAAAGTTTACACCAGAAATGGCATGCAATGCAAAAAATATACATATACTTAGTTATGAAAAAAGTACATTTCCACACCTGAATAAAATGAATGAGCTCCACTTCAAAGTGAACTTCTTCAAGACCTGCTAGAGAAGGCATCAGAGGGTTTTGGCTCAAGTACTGACTTCTGACATAGATCACTGCTTTCTCTCCCCGTGACATTGTTCCTATACCCATTTCAAGACCTTTAGGTACCTGACATAGAAATACAATGAATGTTGTAACAAGTATACATAAATCTAAGTTTATCTTATTTTGTGCAATGCTGCAACTAATGTGTCAAGCCTAGCAGGCTAGCACCTTAGATCAGTGCCTATCTCGGCCAAGTAAATCAAAATAATCCTACAAACTCAAAAATGCCAGTAGAACTAGGAACCTTATTGGCCAGAAAAAGCAGATTAAACATGAAATGGAAGATAGAAAGCAAATAAAATTTTGAACAAACAGAAATGTATGCTGACAAAAAAAAAACCTCGGATTTTCCATAAGTAAAGAGAATTGGTTCCGCAAGCATATGTGATTGAAGTGGTTGTCCATCCCCCGACTTGGCGGCGATCCTATAATCAGCAATAGCCCACAAGTATATTAATGTTGCAGCTATTTTTCAAATAATTAGATTTCCTTCAAAACAGGAGATGGAGAAAAATGACAACAAATGAACCTGGCTTTTACTTCATACAGATCTCTTGGATTTTCCCAACTCTGTGCCTCAAGTAAAACCTGTCCAGTCAATGGCATACTAACTTAAAACTTTTATATTCGCGCATATTGCTAATGCAGTCCTAAACCCAACTATATCATATATTTTTCGTGCTCATACATACCTTCTTCAAGACTCCTAAGTCTTCAGTTACGACCTGGAGGATATTTACAAAGCAAAAAAGTGAGTTGTGATATCAAGTATAAATTATAATAACATTAAAACCATTAAACCTAGCATAAGCAGCATTAGCAACTACATGTCTCAAAACTACACATCAGTAAGAATAGCACTCGAGTAGAAACTCTAATCAAAATACTTCACATAAGGGTCTTTGAACATCTCATAGCTATCAAGCTATGTATTGGTGGTATGAAGCAAAATGAGGTTAATGAAGCATAAAGCAAAGAAATAACAAATGAAGCTGACATGTGTAGCCTGTAGGACCAAGACTAGATAACTTGTTCAAGTAATTTACGATACAAGATATAGGGGCCAGAGATGAAAATACATCAACAAGAGACGTAAGAAATTTTATGCACAAATGCCAGCTCTATATGTTGACAGCTTGTAAGTGCATGCTGAATGGCAGTGTCACATCAAATCCAGATTGGTATAAAGCCAACTTAGTGTATAACACACAATTTCTAGTTCTTGCCTTGATTTTAGAAAACTCTATCAGCTCAATCTCAAAATTAAGTTCAGCATCCTTCGGAAAGCTGTCGGAAACAGAAACTGGACAGTCATCCTCGCCATAGTGCAATTCAGGCTTCATTTTTAGCTGAAATAGTTAGCAACACAGCATGTGTTAGAGATCCATAGCAACAGATCATGCAATTAGATCATCAAGTTCTCAATAAGCTATTACCACTAAGCATAGAAAATGTTAAACATATTTTCAGGGTCTTCATCTTGCACTAGTGATGCTAAATAAGTGACAGATATAGTTTAGGAACAAGTTGAAGTCGAGCAGAAAATAATGTGTTCCGCATAGGCATAGCCAATGCCAATGCCAATTTGAACCATTGGCTTAATCCCCCTTACCCGTTAACACAAAAATGGCAATATTCATTCCCATGGACAGAATCATGGATTATAGGAGTTGCTCACTCCTGTTTACCCTGGCCACTCGATTTAGGATATGCATATATAAGATAGGATGGATCTTCACAGACATACTATGATGAAGTATCAACATAGGAGTTTCTATCCCAACTAGTAGGTATGGACTATAAATGTAACCAAAGTGAATTATGTGGTGAAATCCAAAAAAAAAAACATAAAGATATGCATATATAAGATAGGATGGATCTTCACAGACATACTATGATGAAGTATCAACATAGGAGTTTCTATCCCAACTAGTAGGTATGGACTATAAATGTAACCAAAGCGAATTATGTGGTGAAATCCAAAAACAAACATAAAGAGGTGTACATCTAGACTTCGGTACATGAATGCCATGCTTTTTTTGTAAGGGTATGGTAGACCGTGGCCTAGACTAATCCCGGCAACGCTTGACTGCTAGACATGAAGCCTTGAGAAAATCCCCAGTGGCCACAGGTTTGTTAACGCCTAGATTCGAACCTGGGGTAGATGGGTTACCAGCCACATCCCCCACAAGCCTTAACCAGTACGCCACAAGCCTTGTGATTCTAATGCCAACTTCTTTAGAATAATGTTTTGAGTTGGCTTCTTGCTTTCATTCATTCATCGACCCCTTTTACTTTGATTTGGTTTATGTATCATTTATTTGTAGGGTGATGAAACTTTTATTGAGGATACGAATCCGAATCGGACTGATGGGGTACTAGTACCAAAATACCATTACCGTTACCGAACCAGTACCGTATACTTCTAATCAGTTCGGTTTTGGGTGTCCACATTTCCGGTATCAGGAACTTTCGGTACGGTACAGGTTCAGTATGGTATCAGTCCCATGCTCACCCCTAGTTTTACAAATGTACTGTAGATGCTATGCTACTTTCATTACTTCATATCATGGTTTCTTAAGGACGTGACTGCTTTACATTGTTTCAAATTTGTATTCATTAAAATCTTCAGAAACCATTTGTGCTAAGCATGTATAATTGTTCACATTCAGTGTATTAATTCAGTGAATATACTCCAAACTTGACCCAGGTTCAAGCTTTACTCGCTGAAATGCAATATAGGTAAATATGAATGGAGAAAAGACCAGAACTCTTTTCCACATGTGAACTGAAAATCATTCAGACAAAGCAAAGAAAACTGCATTTCTTACAAAAGAGCAATGAAGCATCCACGGTTTTCTGAAGATAGAAAAGAACTCTCTTTTCATGTGGTTGGCATAAAAAATCACAAATTATCTAATAAAATATCCAACAGCTAAGTACCTAACCAGATCAAGATACAACATTCTTGGTGAAATATGCATATCTTACAAACAGTAACATTAATGCTATGACGCAGTTCAATGGAAAAAATGTACCCTTCCATCAACAAATTATACAACATAAACCATATACATTACTACTACCAAATACTTACCACCGCTACTTCACCCTTCAACATTGTTGGAATTCCTTCTAGTAGCCCTAATATCATCTTGCTCTTACCCAAAACCTGCCTTGTTGGGATGCCTTTGCCTATAACAAAAACAAAAAAAAAGGCACCACACACCCACATGAACAAAGAGACTGAAACATCAAATAGAACAACATTACTTAATAGAGGATTAACTAGAACATCCAGAACAATAGCTGAAGTCACCAGATATGAGCAACTACACTGTTTGACACCCAACAAAATTTTATGAAGCCTTTTTGCTTAGATTCTTGTGATTGGCTAAAACAGCAACCCATAGAACTTTATACATAAAGGTAGTAAACTAGTAGGATCAAAATTCTCATACTATTTGTTATCGACCGAAGAACAAGAAACACTCTGGAAGAACTACAAGAGAAAAATGAATGACTGCTTTATGTTCTAAAAGTCTCGGGGAAAATTAAAACTTATTTTGAAGACGGCTTATATAAGAAGCATCTAGAGAATTCAATAAAACAGGACTTCTGAGTTCCAAGAACTGAGAAAACTGAATAGATAAAATGATTTATTTCTCTTGAGCAGCATGGAACTTAAGTTGTTGCTTTCGGACTATGTGATGCCTATAATCGTAAATATAGTAATATTGAACACAAGTTAATTTGTATAGGAAGCAAAAAAAGGTTGGGGATAGGGAGCCAATCATATATAGATTTGTCATGTCTACATCATATACAAATGTCTCTTGAACACAAGTTAACTGATAATCGTAACATATCCTATGAAACTGAGAGGTTGATGTTCACTAAAACTAGCAACTCGGTTTACACAAATGCTCAACATAACTATTATGTCACTGAACAAACGAACCATAAACTTGATGAAAAATGAATCATAAAGTCGAGCGTACCACCAAATTCTGAGCGAGTAGACTCAACAACCACCCCATCTAGAGTACGAACAGTAGAATGATATATGATCTGCACAATGAACCTCGTCAATCCGTGCTCTGTGCTCTTTCAATTGTTACACCTTACATGTTTTGGCTCATACAAAAGCAAAATTAGGAAGTATAGTTCAATTACTACTATATATTCTTCTAAAACTGGAAAACACTGGTCTTAATCATCCAACCATCTGGAATACCACTTTCCTTTTCAGGTGAAATTTACAACTTTTGAACTTTCAACTGAAATGATACATTAGCTTCCTAACAAATAGTACCGTGTCAAAAGAGTAACCATATGGATATTATTGTGTACTTCCAACTAAGTATTCATCCAGGAAAGTATAGTTGTGCCTCTGTTTCTGGATAGATGGCTACTACTGTCACTTAGGCATTGTTTGGCAAAAATAAGCTAGCTTATAAGCTAGTACATGTTTGGATGGACCGTAAGCTAGCTTTTTAAAAAAGCTAAGGAGAGTAGCATTTAGTGACTTACGAGACTTTTTATTGTTTTATTCCAAACATACCCTTCTACTTTTTACATTATCAATTTTTAAACATACCGTTTTTTATCATTTTACAGTCATAAGCTACCATATCAGCTACGTGTCTTGTTCATTGGCTAGCTGCTACCAGCTAGTTTGCTAATTAAGAGCTAAATATCTATGTACTACTAAACTTCAAGTAGCATAATGCTGAAAAAAAAAACACAGTGTAACAAGTAGGAATCAATTTAAAACCTGATCACCATCAGAAGGCGTAGCATCACCACCACCTCCTGGTCTAATCACAGCCTTCATCAATCCTCCCGGAATCATCTTCTTCCTCCTAAACAAAAACGATGAATAATCACAACTTCATCTCATCACGATCTTAAGAAACGAAACACAAAATGATCAAATTCAGATAATCTAACTACTATAGTACTACCTCTTATCATCCTCATCAGAAGATGTTTGCTTCTTCTGTGGCTTGAAATCCTGTTCTGCATCTTTGAGGACAGCCATTGGAGATTACGATTTGTTTGTGAATTGTGATTGTTTCAGTGACGGAAAACCCTAGGACTGAAATTTTGCAGAGACGGTTGGGGGAGGTAGCAACGAATTAGGTGAAGTAGGAAGATAGATAATTGAAGAGAGATGGTCAGAGAGAAAGTCAGCATAGTCGCTTCTCAACGATCAAGCCCCCAATTTTAGTTTTTGGGGGGGCATTTCGGTCAATTAACTGTCCTGCTCGGGATAAAAGGCTAGTAGGCTAACGGTATTTGGTGTTATTGAGCGGTGTGTCCCTCCTTGTGGTTGTGGATTCAAGTCTCGTTTAGTTCTCGTAGGGGCATTTCGGTCAATTAACTGTCCTAGTGAGGATAAAAGTAGGGGTGTAAACGAGCCGAGTCGAGTCGAGTATCAGGTAGTTCGAGTCGAGTCGTTAGTATCTCGAGTCGAGTTTTATTCGAGTCGAGTTTTGACCGGGTTCATTCGAGTAGAGTTTTGATCGAGTTTTGACTGAGTCAATCTCGAGTAGCTCACGAGTTGTCTCGGCTCATTTACACCCCGAGATAAAAGGTACGTAGTCCAACGGTATTTGGTGTTATTGAGTGGTGTCTCTTCTTGTGGTTGTGAGTTGAAGTCTCGTTGTGAACGTTGGAGTAGGTTTAGGAGTAGGTTTAGAGGGTGTATGTGTTGGCCATTCAAAACAAGAAAAAGGTATCATAACAATCGAGATTGTTTTTTGCAGTTTGATGACCGAAAATTGTTATTCAACAAGATAAATAAGGATTATAACTCTTATCGACAATTGAAGAACATCCGGTAAACAAACCTTTAATATAATGCCAGATTTATTGTTATTCTTGTATAGTATTTTGACTTATATTTCACTATTAATTAAAAGCTTGGTTAACAACAAAACAAGTTGAAATGTTTATAATCTTTCAAATTATTTTATTTTAAAAAAACGAGTCATGAGTATTTTTAACAATAATTATTAAAGGTTGAGTTCTGGACCTCCGGTAAGAAGTTGATGTCAATGTAAAAAGCGTGAGAAGTGGTTTTCAAGTTTTGGATGGAAGTGGTTATCAAAGTTTTAATATCATGTCATTACATTAGGATGTGATGCACCAAAATAAGATGCACAGGATCAATTCTCTTTTAAAGTGCAATTCATGGGATGACATGATATTAAAGGTGATCACGGTTCATATGAAACTCAACTTCTAATACGATCCTTAGCCTAATTATAAATACTTAAAGCCTAGTTTTGTGTATAGTGAAAAATGAGACTAAAAACCATTTTGGTATTTATTCATATGTCAAGAAAATAAGTGTCCATCTTGAAGCAAAGGGATGGTGATAATAGTTGGGAGAAAGAGGAGAGTATGGCCAAAATATGTTTCAATGGTACATTTTTATCATTGAGAGAGAGTAAAAAAATATGAAATATAATGTAAAAGATTGGTGCTAAGTTTAGAATAAGAACTTGTATGGTGAAGTCTAAATCAATTCCTAGATACTTCATATAAAAAGAGATCCAAACTAATGTTTTAGCTATTAGTGGATTTTTGATTAAAATGGTATTTGTGTTTCAAAAATCATTAGTTGTCAAATATAGAACCTTAGATCTAGCTTTGTGCATTTGACATAGTTGTGAAGGAATCCTTTGTAATCAAGCAATGTTGTTCAAGTGCATGCATGGTCTTACATACAAATTGAGCCCTTTGTTTCTATAGCCATGGCATATTTTGGCACATCTGTGTTATTTATAAAGAAGATGCAAGTGTTTTATGGTCACTAATTAAGTAGAATAAAATTATTTATTAACTTTATAAAATAAAATTGCTATTTTTAAAATAAAAGTAAAAGTGGATAGGGCCTAATCCAAGACCAATAGCCTGACCCAAATAATGAATTTTCTCCCAGAGTTTTTATTCCAAAGCCCATAAGGGGGGATCTCTTAGTCTTAGGCTCTTAGCCCTGGTCATATTTAAGACTTTAAATATGTTAAATACCTAATAATAATAATAATAAAATATAAAATACATAATATTATATGTGAAGTTTATTTAAGCGTGAGAGCCTAAATAATCCCTATTTTGAGTCTCGAGCTCGGCTCGTTTAGTAAACGAGCTCTATTTCAGGTTCGAGATCGGGCTCGAGCTCGTTAAGGCTCGACTCATTTTGAGCTTTTAACGATTCTAGCTCGGATAGCTCTTGAGTAGCTCAGCTCATTTACTTCCCTATTTAAGAGACATCGAATAAAATTTGTCTCAAGTACATTACAAATTTAGTCTTGACTTTATGTTTACTGTCTAATAATCCATGAAAAACTTATTGGATTTATAAAAAGCAAACTATTTTACTAACGATTATATTTTTATTTTATCAGAAGAATCTTTTATACATTTTGATAGTCAAAACTAATATTATTTCTATAAAATAAAATAGCTTAAACCATCCTCGTATACATCGTCTCGACATTTACAATCACCACTAAATAAACTGGTAAATGAAGCATCTAAATTCGAATTTAATGGTAGATGGAAAAGTTAATCCCAAACTATCAAAATCATATAAAAAAAGAAGAAAAAAACAAATACAAGGATGGCATCGTGTTTTATATGAACAAACACTTCAAAACAACTTCACTCTATGAAACTCCTAAAACGCAACTACATTCAGGGTTAACTTCCACCTCCTTGATCAACCCTATTAACTTTGTTTATATTGATGTGTCATAACAATAAAGTTGTAGATGTAATCCACATATCTGACGTATTGGATTCGATCATGTGGCACCACCTTCCCCCAATAAGATGTATACGTGATTTGACTTTAGTTGAAGATTATAAAACTGGTAAAGTGAAGGCAATCCAAAGAAATGTCATTACTCCAGCGTTATGTGATCTATATGAAATTTCGTAAACAACTCGTTGGTCGTTTGTGGACTGAGAATGTGTTAATAGAGAACTTTAACATACCATCGGTAGGGGTGTAAACGAGTCGAGCTTTTATCGAGTAACTCGAGCTCGAGCTCGGCTCGTCAGAGGCGGATTCACCCTTTGGCAAGGGGTGTCAAATGACCCCCAAAACATTGTCTATGTAATTGAATTTTATTGGATAAACTTTATATATATAAGCCTATGTTCTCTTTTGAACCCCCAAATTTTGTTGGTTTGACCCCCTTGTTTAGAATAATTTCAATAAAACCCTTGATATATAAAAAAGTTGAACCAATAATTAAGTATTAATTAATTTAAACTTAGTATCAAGGTATTGTTTACTAAAGCATAATTTCTCGAATTTCAAATTTACAAGTAATTATTATATATATACAATTTTCTGCAAGTAATTTGCTAGAAAAAGTGAAATACTCTTAAGAAAGAATGTCGACTTTCAAAAAACGCTAATGATTCTCGTATGTTATATAACTCCGACCCCCATTATCAAAGTTTCTGGATCCGCCACTGCGGCTCGTTCAAGTTGAACTTTATTGAGTTCGAGCTCAAGCCCAAAAAATAAGCTCGAATATTTAACGAGCCGAGCTCGAGCTTTGAAGAGTTCGACTCGAGTTTTTATCGAGCTTTTTT
Source organism: Centaurea solstitialis (assembly GCA_030169165.1). NCBI lineage: Eukaryota > Viridiplantae > Streptophyta > Magnoliopsida > Asterales > Asteraceae > Centaurea > Centaurea solstitialis. The sequence goes on from CM058044.1 coordinate 46,123,148, forward strand.
AGCCTTGTATAGCATAGTGGGAAGTTATTTTGCAAACCATAAAAAACGTGCAAACCGTGCAAACTCATGGTTGCACACGTAAAACAATGAAAAATCTTTTATAGAGTCGTTTAATATGATGAAACTGTTTCATATACTAAATTTTGTGATGAAATTGTTTCATATGAAGGTGTTTATTTACGTAGAAATGAAAAAGTTTCATAGAAACGATAAAAAAGTTTCATATGAATAAAAAACACCAACATATGAAACAATTTCCTCAAAATTTGATGTTTATGAAACATTTTCATCATATTAAACAACTCCATGAATCAATTTCACTGATTTTACGTGTGTAACCATGAGTTTGCACGGTTTGCACGTTTTTTATGGTTTGCAAAATAACTTCCCTCGTATAGCATATATATATATATATATATATATTTTTATATTATTATATACTATGTATATATGTGGGGCATGTATCAAAATAACCTAAATATGTATCTTTCGAGCTTTTCGAGCCGAACTCGAGTTATAACTTAAATAACCTATTTTTTTATGTAATTTCGAGCTTTTCGAGTCGAGCTCGAGCTATAATGCATCTTTCACAAGTCGAGCTCGAGCTTGAAGTATGAAAGCTCATCGAGCTATCGAGTCGAACTCAAGCTTAACATAAAGTCTCAAGCTGATCTCGAGCTCTGTCGAGCTTGAGCTCGACGTAACTCGTTTACTCCCCTAACGATCGGTTTCAAACGATATAAAATCATAACCAAAAACCATAAAATCTATCCGAGTAAAATTTAGTAGCCGCACTGCCGCATTGATAGTCGACATACCTTTTTCTTTTTATGGTAAGAAAGCAATAAAAGCTCGATATAATAGTTAATAAATTTAAATTCATTTTTTTCGTTTTATAGAAAAAATATATTAAAGTTGTCTCGTGAACTTGTCGCACCAAGTTACAAGGACAGACATTTGGGTATGTATTATTAAAATAATTATTTTCACCTCAAAAACCATGAATCATTAAATGATAATTAAATAATTATTTATTAAACCGAGATAATTTCGTAATTATTATTCGTCATCAATAATTACATTGTTTTGTTAAATCAGTGTTTTAAAATATAAAAATAAACATTTCAACTTGATGATTGTAAATATATTTATTAGTACATTGAAATATTCTCGCACGTAATTATTTATTAATATAATAAAATTACATGAATGAATGATATATTTTTATCGACAAGAGATTTTATAAATCACCTAAAACCAGTTACAAAATAGATATAGGGAAACAGACCCAAACGAGTTGATCAAAAAACGAACAAGCCTATGCCATACAAGAATTAAAGAAACAAACCAATACAACACAGATGCCATTCCAACCAAAAACCGTAGCAAACCTTGACGCTACTTGTGGTTGGGCCGATGTGGCAAGTTTGCCAGCAACAAAATGCACCGCCAACAAGCACCCGATCAATAGGCTAGGATGGAAGGACAGAGAGACAGGCCCCGAAGCAGCAATTGGCCACTGCACCGTGCCCCATGACTATACACGACTACCAAGACAAAAACAATAGTTGTTGAACCGACAGTTGCCACTCGTGACTAAGCTTCGATCTCCCATCCTTCCACATGACAATACTTCCAGTTACGAGTCGAACAGGGTTCACCAACCAAGTGCCTAAGTCATTTTGCCATTTTGGTATCTTTATCCCTCCAAGACACCCAATCGAAAGACTTAAGCTAAAACTAAAAAAACGCCTCCCAATCTCATAGTCCGCGTTCTCGTAAACGCATTTGTTTCTACCAAACCCAATGAAATATAAAAAAACTTCAGATTAGTGACGTCCACCTTCTCCATACTCCCTTTATGAATGCCCGCTTCCACAATCTCATCTACGGAGATCCTCGAACCCAAATCAACCTCATCAATATTGTAATTTTATAGTTAACCAAGAATTGTGATATACAATTAGGCATGGATTTCCTTTTTTGTCCTACATCTAAGTAATTTAATAGAGCTTTATATTGATTTGGTAAAAGAAATGGGGATACACGTATTGCAACTAATAAGTTGATATTTTTTTGAAGTTATTTTGACGAAAACTGTAGAATCTTATATGAATTGCTACACAATGCATCAGAGTTGCAAACTTAGAGTATGTGTGCATGCCAGTCCTAGTTCACACTTCACCGACACTAATTGCATCCTGAATTTGCATGCCAAGAATCTAGAGAACTTGTTAATATATACTCATGGTTTCACATTATGCATCAAGAATATCATATATAAAAATGTATTGAATGAGAGGTAGCCAATATAAAATGTGATAATAAAGCTAAGGTTGTGTTTGGCAAAAATACGTTAACTGATAAACTAGTCCATCCAAACATGTACCATAAGCTAGCTTATAAGATAAACTAGCCTTTTTAAAACTTTACTTTGAGTAGTTTTTTGGTAGGTTTTTTTTTTTATAGTTTTTCCCGGTTATACTCTTAATTATCAGTATTAATTATTTAATTCAAAATACTCATTTTGGTCATTTTACATACTCATAGACTATTTTTTACCAAACATAATTTGTTCATAAGTTAGCTTATTAGCTACTAGCTAGCTTATCAGCTAGTTTGTTAAACATAGCCTAACATTGATCATCTTCGGTAGCAAGTATTAAACACAAAAAAAGGCTTATATTGGGTTATCCATTATGATACGATTTAAATTTGCATGAGTACGGGATTCAAATTATAAAAATGTTATTTCTATCAATGAAAAATTAGAATAATTATGGATTTTTGTAAATATAATTAAGGTAAGTCGTGTATATGTTTTCTCCTTAACCAACCAAAATCTTCTTATGGCAATAACCGCGTTTGCCGTTAAAAGTCAACCAGTGTTCTCCCTATGCGGGTTACACCCTACTCGTATTACCATGGTCTAATTATAAGGCATATATATAAAAATATAACTTAGTATACTTGAAAAATGTATTTAAAAGAAGACACATTATCTGTTTGGGAATTGAGAAAAGTGAGGGTGAAATTTATTTAAAAAAAGTTGAGAGACAAAAGTGGTTGAAAATAACAAAAATTAACGACCAAAAATGAGCTTTAGTTTATAGTGAAGTATGTTTTTACCTATTAAATTTTGGACAATGCTAATTGCACCTTTCTAGTGTTGATTTCGAAGAAGGCTATTTGCATCCTCATGGATGTCAAAATCGGGTCGTTCTATGTATTGCGATTGTAAAAAGTTGGTTGTGATAGTGATGTGTATGTGAGTGGAGTTTTAACAAGTAGATGTTCAATTAATCTCCCAGTTAATTAGATCACTTAATGCATCAAAAATTCAAAATTAAATGTTAACGTTGATATGTAAGGAGAAACTCAAATACAATGTACTTAGCAATAAATAGTTATCAATTTTATTCCTCCCATACATCGATACATCTAAATGAGCAATGTTATCTACACCTCTTAAAAACATCTCCAATAGTTATTTACTTATTCTAAAATAGATAAACATGGATTTTTGCAATTTTTTAGTCCGATATCTATGTCATCTTGTATGTTAAAATAAAACAAAAATGAGTAAAGAGATTTCAAAAATCACTAATTTTAAGAAATCTCTAAAAATTTATAGATGAGGAAGAAATGATATAAATTTTTTCCCTCACCAATAAAAGATATCGAAATTAAACGTGTCTAAGAGAGAAACAATGTTTTATTAAACGTACTTAATATTTTATTAATATAATTAATGCTACAATTAATAAGATAGAGTAGCTGTTATAGATGAATGTATTTTTATCTTTTTTTGAGATTTTGACCTCATACTATATTATAGAAAATTTATAGCGTAGCTTGTAAAGATGTTTATGGGTGATTGCCATGCCGAAGCTCCCTAGTTGAGTGATCTTTTTTGCCGTTCAAAAAAAAGAGGGGAGGCTAATTGTACCCTATAAATTAGCAAGTACCTCCTTTTTTTTAATAGCAAAAACGGGAAGAGAGACAAAGGATCTTCGGCTAGGCCATCACCTCTGCCAAACAACCCGAAACCTCCTTACAAATGATTTTCATCTTGCATTCAATTATTTTACATTTTTAATATATAAAATAAATTAACTTCGACATATAAGAAGCTGAAATAGCATTCCTATGTTCAAAGTGTTAGGATTATGTGCGAGACAGTAACAAGGTTACCGTATCCAATGTTATAGGACACTAGTAGGTCACACCGCTGCACACTAAATAAGAGGACGTTTGGATTACTTGGTTGAGAGAAATAATTAATCGTTTATTAATTATAAAAGGAGAAAGAAAGAAATAAATAATTAGTTGAATTATTTATAAATTAATTAATCAGTTGAATTAATTAATAAAGAGATAATTATGGAAATTATATTTAATTATCAGGTTGATAATTATAAAGGTATTCCATATGGCATCAAACACTGCCTTATTAGTTAATATAAATAAAGGCATAAGGTTTGATTGAAAGATAACTGAATTAAAAGAAAAACTCTCAGAAAAACAATCTCTCTCTTTTTCTCTCTTCCACCGCCGGCAACCATAGCCTCGAAACGAGAGCCGAAATTTTCGTTTGCGGAATAATCCTTGGTGGTGGTCTAGCAACCGTTCCTCGAGAAGTGTCAGTAGCGGTGTATCCCCTGCAAGCATTCTGGAAGTTTATTCATCAAAAGGTAAACCATCAAACCCACTTTAATTGTATCTGTTAAGGTTAGGATTGGATCCTCGATTGGGAATCAGTTTTTTGTTATCCGCTGCGCATGTTTATGCCCTTGGTTCCCAACAGTGGTATCAGAGCCACTTCCTAAACCTAACAGATCAGGTTTAAGATGTTTGTTAGTGAATTAGGTTTTATAAAATCATTAATTTGTTAAAAAAAAATCTGATTTTTTGTAAACCTAACGAAGCGACGATCGGCGGCGGAACGGCGGCAGTTAGCCGGCCGGACCTCCAGGCCGATCGCCGTCGATTCTCTATCGGCCGCACCACCCGATTGGTGGCTGCGGTACCGGCTGTCATGGTAGTCGCCGGCCACACCACCCGCTTGGTGGTTGTGGCGTCGGCCGTAGTAAACCGCGAACGAAGAACCACCACCGCACCACCGATTGTGGTGGCGGTGGTGTCGATCGAACCCAAGCCGATGATCGGCGAAAGGTAGCCGTGATCGACCACCTAGGCGGTGGCGATCGATCGGAGGGATTTGGGGAAGCGGCGATCGCCGCCTGCCTGTCGAATCGGAACCGGTTGCACCACCAGTTGCGGTGGTGGCGGCGCTCTCGTCGCGGAGATCGCGGCGGCAGTGGTGGTCAAGTCCACTGCTGTCGCCGGTGGACTATGGTGGCGATGGTGTCGATTGCGGCGGCGGTGGTGGCTTTCCAGCCGCTGCTGTCGCCGATGATTGTTATTACGGTGGACGGCGGAGGTGGCTCCTTAGCTGCTGCCGTCGCCGGTTGATTTAGGTGACGGCGGTGGTTGCTGCGGCGGTGGTGGCTATCGAAGTCGCCGCTGCCGGCGGCGATTGCGGTGGTAGTCCGGGCGGCGGTGGTGGCGATCGGGTCATCATCATCGCCGGCGTTGAAAACCGCCGATCGACGACCGAGTTTCGGCGGATCGGTGGTAATTCGATGACGTTTTTAGTTTCATTATTATCGTTAATGGGTATCAGTTTGAAATCCGTTTCCGGATGTTTTTTCGAATTAAGAATCGTTTTTATCAGATAAGTTTTAAAACGATTCAGGATTAGTTTAATTAATTTGTTTTAAATTAATTTATGTTTTTTATAATTATCCGGTTAAAATACAGTTATATTTTAATTTATTTAATTATGATAAGTCATAGCTGAACCCTTTTAGACCTGTGGTTGTGTTTATTTATCCGTTTTAGAATAGTTGGGAGGCCTGCGAGCCATTTACAACCCTTTTGTAATTTTAATGTTTTATTAGACTAGTTGGGATGCCTGCGTGCCATTTAAACCCATTTGTAATAATTATTTTAATTACATCGAGACGGAGACAAGGACGACGACCATGGATCTCGGAGCCAGTGGGAGTGCCAGAAGTTGAAGACTTTTGTCACTTAGGGATTGAGACCGTTGTTTTGTGTTGGCTCACAAAAACAACATTAGTTTAAGGGTTTAAGCTATGACTGTGCTGTTTATATTTAAATTGCGTGGTTGTTTAATTTACGTAATTATTAAATATAAAATTGCCCTTTTTGAACGGATTGTTTAGAAATTGTAAGGATACAAATACAGTTAGTGTTTGGATCCAGTTTTTCAAAGTTTTTGGAAAAAGAAACTGGCAATTTAGACCCTTGTTAAAATCATAGATTAGTAAGTGCAACCCACTTTAGGGGCACTTCCGGTGTAAGGTACATAGGGCGTTGTAAGTGCACACACTATGAACGCCCGTGTTCAAACCGAAACTGGAAGGTGATAAAACTCTGCGAATTATCTCCGGGTGGTACCGGCCAGAGTTTGTCCAGGTCCCGGGTGGTGCAATCTATTTTGGTAATTATTTATTCACTGGGTGGTACCAGGCCAAAATGCACTAGAGGGACTAAATATGCACGGATTATTAATATCCGATGTCCCGACGATCTAGAAGTCGTATTTTCAGATAGGAATACGATTGGTATAGTGTTACCTACCATAGATCGCATGAGTCGGTTTGACATGATCACATGCTTCCCGACACATGTGAAATATGGATTCTAGTCTAATAAATTTATTTTAAGGGTAATAATTTATTAGAATTATATAATTATAAACTAAAGTGGAATTTATATTCTTCTGTAGATGTCTCCAATTAGCATTCCGTTTTATTCACCTGAGGAATCACTTCGCCTTATTACGGGCAAGTGGAAGCTTACGGGCCAGAACTTTCCAGTTTGGAAGTTGCACTTACAGAATGTTTTGAGTGCCCAGGGTAAGCTTTATGTGATCAATAAGCCCATGTCACGACCCAAAAGCAATGCCCCAGAAGAGGAATTTGCTGAATATTTCAGATTCATGGCAGATGAGTCGGATGTAATGTCCATTCTAGTTTTCTCTATGTCACCCGAGTTCACGGGAGACTTAAGAGTGAAATTCTGTCACGAGGTCGTAAGGAATGTAGAAAACCAGTTAGGTTTCTACAAGCACACGGGCAAGCTTTTGATCATGCAAGAGATTCTCTCCCTGAAGCTACAGAAGGGTCAGTCAGTTAAAAACCATCTTATTGATATGAGAAGGCTTTTTAAGTGTTTATCACGTCTGGGGTACAAGATGACTCAGGAGGAGTTAGTGTATCTCATGTGGTTCTCCCTCACAAAGGAAGTTCAGGACACAGCTAGTGCCTACATGAAGGAACCAAAGAACGACGTGGATAAAGTTCATGAAGATATCCTGGCCAGTCTAGAGCCAGTACACGAACCTGCGAATCTCATGGACACTGATATAATTGATGAGCTGGGAGATCTGAGTTGCCCAGAATGCGGCAGCGAGGATATTTGCGAGCACTCGATGAACATCGACCAGATGGATATCGGGTTACCCGATGCTCCAGGTATCTTTATGATAGATTGCTTAATCACTTCTTATGAATCATGGGTAATTGATACAGGCAGTGGTAACCACATTTGTAATCATTTACAGGGATTCACTAGAAGAAAGACACTGAGGAAGGACCGTTCGAACCTACGAGTTGGCGAAGGCACTCCGTTGATTGCTGAAGCCGTGGGATCTTATAGTCTTAGTTTACCCTCGGGTCTAGTTTTGGAACTGGATAATTGTTATTATATTCCAAATATGATTAAGAATGTATTGTCTTTTGATTTGTTGGTAGACCAAGGCTTTTATTATAAATATTCTTATAAAATGATTTCAGTTTTTAAAGATAATATTTTCTATTTTAAAGCTACACCCGTAGATGGTCTATACACTGTAAATCTTAAAGACAACAATAGTGAAATCTATCATATAAGTAAGAGATCCAAGGATATTGAGGATCAGACTTACCTCTGGCATTGTCGTTTGGGCCATATAAACAAGAAACGCGTTGAACTACTCCTAAAAGGAGGTTTTCTTGGCAATTTCGACTACAAACCTTTTGATAATTGCGAATCTTGTTTATCTGGTAAAATGACAAAGCAACCTTTCAACAGTGAGAATGAAAGGGCTACTGACTTGCTTGAAATAATCCACACAGATGTATGTGGACCTTTCAGTCATGTAGCAAGAGGAGGATACCGGTACTTCATTACCTTCACTGACGACTTCAGTAGGTATGGTTATGTCTACTTGATGAGACATAAATCTGAAACCTTTGAGAAATTCAAGGAATATCAGAATGAAGTACAGAACCTACTTGACAAGAGGATCAAGTTCTTACGGTCAGATCGTGGTGGCGAATATCTCAGTGATGAGTTTGACAATCATCTGATGGAGTGTGGGATTGTATCCCAACTTACACCTCCGTATACACCTCAGATGAACGGTGTATCAGAAAGGAGAAATCGTACTTTGCTTGACATGGTACGAACGATGATGTGTCATTCTTCGTTGCCAGTATCATTCTGGGGACACGCGCTCGAAACAGCAGCACACATACTGAACAGAGCGCCAACAAAGTCGGTAGAAAAGACTCCATACGAGTTATGGAAGGGTAAGAAACCCAACATATCTTTTCTGAAAATTTGGGGTTGCGAGGTTTAAGTCAAGCGACCTACCTCAGAAAAACTCAAACCCAAATCCGACAAGTGTTTCTTCGTTGGATATCCCAAGACCACCGTGGGATATTATTTCTACAACCCTGAGGAGAACAAAGTGTTTGTTGCTCGAAATGGAAAATTTCTGGAAGAAAAGTTTCTCAGTTTAGAGAACACCAGAAAGGATGTAGATCTACAGATAGTAGACGAAGAAAGCACTACACCAGTTGTTGAGCCAGAAATTCAACATAACAATGTTGAATCTCAATCAGAGCCGATTGAGGAAGTGCAAACACAGGACCTTCGCAGATCCAGCAGGATAAGACAAGAACCAGATAGGTATCTTGGGTTCCTAGTCTCTCAAGATAGCGGAGACTTAAATGAACCAACATCCTATGGAGAAGCTGTGTCAGGCAGTGAGTCTGAACAATGGCAGGAAGCCATGAAGGCCGAGATGCAATCCATGTATGACAACCAAGTCTGGGAGTTGACTGATTTGCCACAACACTGTAAGGCTGTTGGACGCAAATGGGTTTTCAAGAAGAAAACCGACATGGATGGGAACGTACACACCTTCAAAGCCAGACTGGTTGCAAAAGGATTCACACAAACTCATGGCATTGACTATGATGAAACCTTTTCACCAGTGGCAATGTTGAAGTCAATTAGGATTCTTATGGCCATCTCAGCATACTTTAATTACGAGATTTGGCAAATGGACGTTAAGACAGCCTTTCTAAATGGAAGGTTAACAGAAGACGTCTATATGGAACAACCAGAGGGGTTTGAAGATCCTAAGAATCCTAATAAGGTGTGTAAGCTGCTAAAATCTATTTATGGATTGAAGCAAGCATCTCGAAGCTGGAACTTACACTTTGATGAGCGAATCAAAGAGTTTGGCTTCGCTAAAAGTGAGTTCGAGCCATGTGTTTACACCAAGTTCAGTGGGAGCATAGTAACCTTCCTGGTCTTGTATGTAGATGACATACTACTCATAGGAAACGATGTACCAACTTTACAGAGTGTTAAGGAATGGTTAAGTAAATGTTTCCATATGAAAGACCTTGGAGAAGCCGCTTATATACTAGGTATAAAGATCTACAGAAACAGATCTAAGCGGCTTATCGGACTTAGTCAGAGTACATACATTGACAAAGTACTGAAGAGATTCAGGATGAATGAATCCAAGAAAGGATTCATTCCAATGCAACATGGCATAGTGTTGAGTAAAACACAGTGTCCTGTTTCTAGTGAAGATCAGGACAAGATGAAATCGGTCCCATATGCTTCTGCAATTGGATCGATTATGTATGCCATGCTATGTACTAGGCCCGATGTTGCTTACTCAGTAAGTGTTACGAGCAGATACCAACAGAATCCGGGTGAACCCCATTGGGTGGCTGTCAAGAACATTCTTAAATATCTGAGAAGAACGAAAGAAATGTTCTTGGTCTTTGGAGGTTCTGAGGATGAAATTAGTGTCACAGGATACTCTGACGCCAGTTTCCAGACCGACAGAGATGACTTCAGGTCACAGTCAGGGTATGTCTTTACCCTAAACGGAGGTGCGATCTCATGGAAGAGCTCGAAGCAGGACACAATTGCGGACTCAACTACAGAAGCAGAGTACATTGCAGCATGTGATGCGGCAAAGGAAGCTGTCTGGCTAAAGAATTTTCTATCGGATCTCAGAGTGGTTGCCAGTATCTCGAGACCGATAGATATATTCTGTGATAACTCAGGAGCCGTAGCGCAAGCAAAGGAACCTAGAGAGCATCACAAGTCGAGACACGTGCTCAGAAAGTATCACCTCATCCGAGAGATCATTGGAAGAGGAGATGTGAGAATATGCAAGATTCCAACAGAAGACAATGTCGCAGATCCGCTGACAAAGCCACTAGCGAGGGTAAAGCATGAGGCACATGCGGATTCCATTGGGATGCAGTACCTGGAAGCCAGTAGCTAGTTCTTAGTTTATTAATTATGACTATAGTCCAATTTAGAAACAATGTAATCATGTAAAATTTTTATTTCACAGTGTTGGAAATAAATGGAGGTTTTAATTTCATGATTGTTCTAAATTAACTATTTTTTTGCATATTTAACGTATCCATGATTCTACAAAGTCTTGTAAGAAATCTAAATTTCCATAGCCACTTATTGAAATGGGAATTTCAATAAGGAGTTTGACGCTATTATAAATACTTGATGATTTGTTCAAAGTAGAGAATAAAAGCACAAGTGATGTGACCAAGTATTTATAGATACTCATCAGAGTGTTTGGGTATTGGAAGTGACCAGTAATCAAGTCTGCTTCATGGAGCCTTAGTCATAGGCACTGACTTGATAGGTTGTCCTTAGACCTGAGATACTTTGTTTGGGAACACGAGGACCACTGTACTCTTAGCACGTACTAACGCTGCACCGTAACTGGGTGGCCATACGGGACGTGACTAGATGCAGCGGAAGCCGTGGATCCAAATGCAAGTAGTCAAGAAGGGATTTGCACCTCTTTCAAAAGAGAGATATTTCCGGGCCCCTTGACGATTAAGATTGGCAGAAAACGCGTGGCCACGCTCGGATAGAATAACAGAGGTTATTTAGTAATATCCGCTACTGCAGGCAATCGAAATCAGAGTCAAGAAATACTTGATTTTAAGAAATGAATCCTCCACTCCATGTCTTAAATCACTTTAGAAATATCGTGTGCAAAAGGAATGAACCTGTGTACAAATTCAAGTGTGAATTGTATCTCTAGATGTAAGAGATCTTATAACCTGGTTAACCTAAGTGTCTGGCTAGGGACCTCCTTAGGCTAATGGTAACAGTACAGTTACATGTCTAGCACAAGTGGGAGTCTGTTAGGATTATGTGCGAGACAGTAACAAGGTTACCGTATCCAATGTTATAGGACACTAGTAGGTCACACCGCTGCACACTAAATAAGAGGACGTTTGGATTACTTGGTTGAGAGAAATAATTAATCGTTTATTAATTATAAAAGGAGAAAGAAAGAAATAAATAATTAGTTGAATTATTTATAAATTAATTAATCAGTTGAATTAATTAATAAAGAGATAATTATGGAAATTATATTTAATTATTAGGTTGATAATTATAAAGGTATTCCATATGGCATCAAACACTGCCTTATTAGTTAATATAAATAAAGGCATAAGGTTTGATTGAAAGATAACTGAATTAAAAGAAAAACTCTCAGAAAAACAATCTCTCTCTTTTTCTCTCTTCCACCGCCGGCAACCATAGCCTCGAAACGAGAGCCGAAATTTTCGTTTGCGGAATAATCCTTGGTGGTGGTCTAGCAACCGTTCCTCGAGAAGTGTCAGTAGCGGTGTATCCCCTGCAAGCATTCTGGAAGTTTATTCATCAAAAGGTAAACCATCAAACCCACTTTAATTGTATCTGTTAAGGTTAGGATTGGATCCTCGATTGGGAATCAGTTTTTTGTTATCCGCTGCGCATGTTTATGCCCTTGGTTCCCAACACAAAGGACTGGATTAGCCGAAATTATGAGAGCATCTCCAACAGGTTTGCTAAAATAGCAAAAAGTGGGTTTTTTTCCTCTAAACCTCTCCAACAGGATTGCTATCTTGTTTGCTATAATAGAAAAAACTTCAAATTTTTCTAAATTTAGAGATTTCCCTAAAACTTGATAGTAGGAGAGAGAAATTAATATTTTATTCAATCTAACCAATGAAAATGAATCTTTATTATTATATATTTAATTCTTTTTTTAAAATGCATTGGAAAGATAAATTATAGATTATTTTAATAGTATAATGTAATGATAGCTTCTCTAAAATAGCAAATGTGTTGGAGATGGAAAAAAATACTTTTAGAAATTTTCATTATAAGTTCTCTATTTTAGAAAATTTTTAGCAAAGCTATTGGAGATGCTCTGAGTTATATAATAAGGGAAAGACTAATTGTACCGTTTGACTTACTGATTACATTTTTTTTTTAATAAAGTGAATTGTTTTCTCACACACGTCAACATTAAACTCTTTTTTTACATTTTCAATACATGTTTTTTACATTCCCAATACATCACACCTCTATTAAAAGAGGTTAAATAACAACCGGGTGAAGCTAAATACACTCATTGACTTGCTATATACATCCAAAAAGTGAATTGCGTCATACACACATACGTCAACATTAAAGACCACTTTGCAAATTGATGCATATAGCAACCCCATAAGGCTATGCGTAGCACATAGCGGGTTGGGGGGGGGGGTTCATTTCCAGCCCAGTGGGCTTCCAAGTTGGCAGCGGGTTGGGGTACACCATATTTGAAGCCGGTGGGCTCCAGCCTTGGCGGGTTGGCCACACTGTAAAGGCTCGCGTGAGTTGTGTGTGTGTTGTGTGAGAAAGTTGAGAGGGTTGGGGTATGGGTTGCAAACGGTTGCAGAAGGCTTATGAGAGGGTTGAAGAAAAGCTGATGTGTCAACTGATGTGACAGTTAGGTTGGAAGGATTGGACTACCGATAGCCTAACAACCCCTTTAATAATAGGGTACACATAGAATAAAGTAATATAACACCGTAACAGGGGTTGTCAAACATGCTATTGATTTACAGGACACTTCCGAAGAGTTTTATATGTATGGATGTATATATGTATTGTATATATATATTGTATGTATAGGTGGGTGTGGTGTGTAGGACTGGTCAAACCCACTTTCTCGATAACCACATCAACAACATGGGACCGCACACACCTAAAATCTTCACCTTTCCCCACCATACATCACATGGAACCTCACCCACTCAATCACTCTCACCCTCACGCGCCCCTCCCATCTTCACCACTCACTACTTTGAGTTCCAAGGTTTCATTTATGTCATCTTCTCCCAAATTCTCCTTCCTTCTTTCCATGGATAACACCAAATATCTTTCATTATTAGACCATAAGTATCCCTGTTTTTTGAACCATGATGTTACATCAACGTCACGTCAACTTTTTCTGTTTCTTATTTTCTTTATTTTAAATTGGAGTATCGTAACCCTGGACTAACCCAATATTAGGGCACAGAAGCCGCTAGGGATGCAAAGGCATGAGGGACTCACCCTTTGGGTATGACATGGTTGGGAATATTGTTACCCTTGTGAACCCGCTAAGCCCACAGTTGAGCCCGACCTTCTCACCTGAGGGCGGTACGGAAGGCCGAATAATAACCATTTATTTTAATTTGTCTTAACATAAACCGAAAACGAATTAACACTCATTTGATTAAAATGTTGATTAATGATAATTCTAACTGTTGAAAAGATATTTCGGAGCCAATTTAGCAACTGAGCCTAAGGAAGACGTACAAACTATTATATTATTCTAGCTTGAATCTGTTATCTAACTGCGAGCTATGAGTCTTTAATTCCATTTTTGGAACTACATTGTCCATTTAATTTTAATAAAGTTAATTATCAAGAAACTATAGTATGAGGTTTTCGTCATTGGCCACATGGATCGTTCACGCCCTTACTTCTCCTATATCAGTTTTCGTTTTTAAAACAGAACATACATCTTCACATTCTTCTTTTTCATCCAACTACCAACTCATGACCATCGGATTTTAATTTCCACCAACTACTGTAAGCAAAATTTAGTACATGAGATTCTTTTGAAACGCGTTTGTCTTCGCATATGCACAACTCCATAGCAATGATTAATGTGGTAGTTGAAGGGGAGTATAAGGTAGTTGGGATTTTAGAGGGGAAAAGGTGATAATTAGTTGAAGTATAGGGGGATGAAGTGTAAATATAAGCATATGCATGATCAAAGGCGTGATTGAGTTGAATGCTTTATGGACATCTTCACACGCATCGACAGCTAATGGCAAATGGGACATTCCCCAAATCTCTCACGCTTGACAACACCTTTTGATTAAGGTAGATTTAGATCCATAAATTTAATCCGTTAAAAATCAACTACATTAATAATTAGAAGACATAAAATATGATTATATTTCGTACCCTTGTATTTAGGGGTTGTTTGATTGATCATTACCGAGAGGCTAATTGCACTATTTGAGTTACTAATTATATTCTTATAAAGTGAATTGTTCTCTTGCATACATCAACATCAAAGATTCTTTTTTACATTTATGATACATTACACCCCCATTAAAAGGGTGCAAATAGAAACCTACATTATTATTGAGGGTTAGCTATTTGCACCCCTATTAATGTGTAATTCGGTGTATTGAAAATATAAAAAGCAGTATGTGATGTTGATATGTATGATTAGAGTAGGAGTACAAGTAACAATTATAGGGGTGCAATAAGCCTCCTCCTTATTTAAAACAACTTGGCCATGCTAAAGCTCCTTGCGTTCAAAAAATAAACTAAAACAACTTATTTGTATCTGTTTATTGTTAGTTAGAAAAATTAAATGGTTTTGATATCTTAAAAAAACTTCTTATTTGTTGGTTGGCATCATTATAAACAAATAAGGAGTTTTAATAAGCAATCCCAAAAACCAAAAGTAATTTGATTTATTTTTTTTCTTCAAGTTAATTCTTATTTTTCTCTTGTTTGTTGCAAGTTTTACATCTATTTTCCTTAGGTGTTCTATTGTTGACGTTGTTGTATTATACTTATAATGTTAATGATTTTGGATAAAAGAGTAAATAGTTGATGGTGCAACTATCTACTTATATACAGTGTTGATAAAGAACCGATCAATCTAGTGGTTAAAGACTTGAAACTGTAATTCAGTCATAGTTGAGAGTAATTGTCATAGATTTCTCACTGAATTCTTGTTTTAGTTATTTGAGTGTCTAGATACACAAATAAAGTACTATGCTAATGATTAGAAATTGAATCATTAGCCGTTGTTAAAATGTACAAGTCAAAAGTAATTACCTTTGATGTGACGTATCACAACAACTATCAAATATTTTTGTTCTTTATATTGATCATAAGCCGTGAAAATAAACTTTGTTCGACAAAACTAACTTAAAGTTAGATGGTGGTCGAATCATTAAACCAACAAGTCATTGAGTTTTGAGTTTGTCGTTAGTATGTCGAGAAGATTGAAAGGTCAATAAAATCTATAATATATCTTGCATTTAAAGTCGGATAGTGGATTGGGCAACTCATCGAGCCTCTGATTAGAATGGGTGGTTGATAAATCAAGGAAGTCAATCATTTATATGATTATGATATTTTATATCACATTGTGAAATATGAAAATGCATGGCATGCTTGTATATTTAATTATTTACAACATTTTCTAAACGACTTCTAGTTACTTGTATCATCCCCAAATGAATATAAATATTTATTTTCGTATAAAGAATCTCAGTTACATTATAACGATACAAAACAAAATATGCAATGTATCCCACATGCATAAGGTTTATGGGCCACAACAATTTAAACACAATATACACAAGAATAGACAAATGTAGCTCTCTAAAAGAATCTTAGATGTAAAGTCACAACCTTTACAAACCTACTTCATGAAATCATTACATCTGCGTTAACAATAAACATTGAGGACAAAATCATACTTCAAGAGTTGTAGTCGGTACATCCGAAACCTTGTGAACGACCTTCTAACCATCGGCAACCAAAACCAACGACAATATCAGTGGTTTTTACCGAACTACAATTGATATTCGTCCTCTTCAATAACATTTTCCCCTCGCTTGTCCATCACCATAACAAAAACAAAAATGTCTCATTCGTTGAGATCGTAAATTAACCGTCTCCGTCTCAAATAATATTATAATTTGGGATTACGAAAAAAAAAAGATATACTAAAATCAACCGTCTCTATATAGTCAAAATCCAATTCATCAAATAAAATGAGTACTTAATAAAACAAATTGAACATTTGTTAAACTCATTACTATGCGACTAATTTTTTATGTGTGATATAAATAATAACTTGTTATTTAGTAAGAAGTATTAGTTTAATTTAATAATATAGGTACCAATAAAACTAACATTGAAAGACGGTTTTGTGTATTATTTGGTTGTCTTATTTGGGCAATAACGACGAAGACAAATACGAAAATAAACGGTCCGGCCGGATACCAAGGAAAGGAAGGAAAAAGTCGTCAAAGCATCTTCTACTTCCAAAACACATCTAACAAAGTTTGTATTTAATCAAACTATTTTTTATAATTTAGTCATTTAATTAATCGTATCCAAAGGGTTTTTAAATATGATGTATGCAAAAATCAAGTGGGCTAGCTCAGTTAGCCACCACCCATCTGCAAACGCATGGTTGACAATGTCAAGGAGGGCTTTGGAGAAAAATGGTCTGGGTTCGAATCCAACTCGTTGCATCCTTGGCGCCATGACAGGATGAAAAATTGCCTGGGGGCCATATTCAAGGTGGCGTATGGTTGGGTCCAAAGGGCCACGGGGTTAGGGTTTCTCCGCCTAAAATAAACCTTTTGGAGATAAATATGATGTATGCAAAAATTCTTAACATTAGCTTTTTGTGACTTAAAATAAATTTAGGGGTATTTTGTATGTATGTTTTTCAGAATAAATGCCTTTATCGTTGGGATTTTTAAGGTGAAACCAAAAAGTTTTTCAAAAAACTAGGTTAAAATATGTGCAGAACACCCAAAAATTGAAATGGAAAAATATTACGGAGTAACAAATAAGATATGGCACAACATAAAGATAAAACGAGACTGTAAGCTCAAAACATCTATCTATTATGAAATAAAGATGGATTATCGCCTTAAGTAGTTTGTCCAAATGTATATGTAATTCCCAAGGAACAAATGAGCCCTAAAACCGAATCTATATTGTCTAGGCACTGATTTGCTACCTTTGACGCTCCCAATTGCGTCCTGGGTCGCACGAGACCTTCTTCTGCTTGGTCCTGGTGTGTTTGTTTTGTATCACCCAAAAATCCAACATTCCACCCTGATATACAACACACGCCTCTTAATACGAGCGACTTCCAAATATCCTCATGTGTTAACGAGCTTCCGTAATGCCCATCAACCATAAGCGACACCAAATGCAATCCACCAAGGTGTTAACAAGATATATTAATCATCATAATTCATACATGAACTATCATTCACTAACTTCTTGTATCTATTTTAGTTTCAAGAAATATATAGGTATGTTAAAATAAAACTTAGGGTCTAAAAGATTTTATTTTGGGTTAGAATTGATGGAATAGACTAAAGTCTTGTAAGCAACACCAATGTGGTGAAAGATGGCACGTGTGAAAATTGCAATATACCATATGTTATTAATTTATTTTTTAGAATGTGTCTTACTAACTTATATATATTAAAAAATGGTAAATTAGTAGTTGAAAATGGAAATAAAAACTAGGCGAGGTAGATTTGGTAGTTGAACGAGCAAGACAATAATATTGGATATGTCACATAATGAACGAAGTCGTTTTAGGTGAATTTTTCGTCTGCCATTATTTACATATTTAATCCAAGAAAAATATTTTAATAGTGCATGGAATATATAATATTAGCTTTAGCAAAAAAACAATAAACGATTTTGTTTCAAAATCAATTTAAGTCCAGAAAAGAATAATAAAATAAAATAGATTATTAATCATAAATCAGAATAGATGGTTTAATAAGGCTTTTATTATCGATGAAAAATATAGAATAGTATCAAAACACTACGTACGGGAGCAATATTTATTAAAACTCCTATAAATATATTTTAGTCAAGGAATGACGAAATTTACAAAATAAATACATTTTAATTGAATAATTTTTCTAATTATGTATAAGAAAATTTGAATTTCTATGTTTCATAGACCTTTGTATATCAATATATGTTTTAAAGGACGGGTTCAAATAAAAACTCATCTTTTGTTGTGAATGTGGTGACAAAAGAAACCACGTCATGTGTCACCCTCAATATGAACAACGAACATATATAATTCATTTTAAATGTTATACTACCTCCGTCCCAAAATTATTGTCCAGTTTTGACTTTTGAAAGTCTTTCTTTGTCGCCTTTGACCTTAAATATTTTTGTTTGTGTTATATAATACTTGATGAAAATTATACCAATGAAAATACATTAAAAAGACAACCCATTCATATATTTTGCATCAAGTATTATATAACACAAACAAAAATATTTAAGGTCAAAGTCGAGAAAGACAGACTTTCAAAAGTCAAAACTGGACAATAATTTTGGGATGGATAGAGTATTATTCATCATAAATGCATGGATACGCACCTTCGTTATTCATACTGAACGTACATTTATCGCACTTCTAACCGTCCTCATGTTCGAATGAAAAACAGGCCATGCTGCAATGCTCGATCTTGAACTATAGAGGTATGGTTTGTGGTGCGATTTGAGGTATTGGATTATCAAGTTATGATTCATATCGTACTGTATAGCACATCTTTTTAGATGAGGTTAGTTGGTTGGTTTGAAACTTTGATCCACCGAATTCTTTTATATGTTTGTCATCTTGAATATGATGTTTTTTACTCGATAGAGCTTATTCATAGTTCATAAGTAGATCACATTTAACTATTTTTTCTGATTCATAGAGACTTCAAATATAAACAAACGTAAGAGCCATATAAACATGAGAAGAGGGTAATATTCAAAGAGAAAGGTTCATGCGAGAAACATAACTTTTAAGAAAACGCGAGAACGATTCTCAACTACTCATCCGTTCAATAAAGGCGATTTTGACCGGGTCACTTCTTCTTTAATCATCTCCACCCTCCATGAATCACGTCAATCATCTGTGATCGCGTCCACACTCCACCGTAACTGAAAATGTATGGCTAATAGTCGTCCTCGCGTTTTATTAAATTGACATCGTTTTTCGTATGAACCCACCTCAATACTCAAATGCACAATCGCAACTATTAAAGGATGATATTATGTAATCCAAAAACAAAAGAAGGCTGTCTAGTTCATTGAGTTGGGTTAATTTCAGATGAACAAATCAAATCAAATCAAATTTAAGAAAATTTAAAACACATTTAATTGACATAATTCAAGTTCAATATCAATATTTCACCTATTTTTTACATAACACTATAATACATTTATGCCCCAATGGCCAATAATGTTTGTGGTTAATGAAATATAACAACCAAATTAATTTTGTTGCAATCACATCACACAAACCAAACAAATCATAAAAAGGTTATAGGGATAATCTTTTGCAATTTACTTATAGAAAAAAAAAATTCCTATATAATTAAACTGCAATTTTATCAAACAAAATTATAACCACCAGGAACAACAATTTAAAGTACCTAAGAACAACATTGCAAATTCATACTTACTTTATTATAAATTTTGCATTTGCATGGGTTGGAATTGTCATTCCTACAAACTTTTGGATCCAAAACAAAAATAAAAAACCAACCAAATTAAAAGCAGGAAGGAAACCCATCATAATCCAAAAAACCAACAGTAGTACATTAAAACCCCCCCTGCTGCATTAAAAACTTGTACTTTAAGGGACCTGTTTCTAACCCACCCACCCATCCACTATTACCATTTTCTTCTTCTAACCCTAAAAAAAACTTATTCTTCTGAAACAAATCCTCCTCCTAACCCAAAATGGAGCACTTTGCTGTCATCAACTCCCCAACAATTTCTTTACTTTATTCATTCAAACAAAAAACCAAAATAAAAACCCCCCTTCATTCCCTTCTTCTATACTACTATCACTAATAATACTACTTGCTAATATTAAAATATTATATCATCTTTCCTAAAATACCCCTACTAATAAGTCCATTCTTGTGGTAGCCGGAACTCCGCCGCTTGACGGTGGTTGTTTCGCCGTTGATTAGCAATCAGAACACTGCTCCGGTACATCATTTCCGCATCTGAATAACAATTAGGGGATTTTTAGAAACTTAATTTATAATAAAAAATTATAAAAGGGTAATGTGAAATATGTTAAAAGGATGTAACTACTAATGATTTGGGGAAATTTAGGAACTTAATTTATAACAAAATCTACAAAAGGGTATTGTGAAAAATGTTAAAAAGATGTAAATACTTACGATTTGGGGATTTTTAGGAACTTAATTTATAAAAAAATTATAAATGGGTAATGTGAAAAATGTTAAAAAGATGTAAATATTTAAGATTTGGGGATTTTTAGGAACTTAATTTATAACAAAATCGACAAAAGGGTATTGTGAAATATGTTAAAAAGATGTAAATCGAAGGTGAAATTTACCATAATCTGGAGAAATAAGTCCGCCATTGCAGCGAGATTGGAGCTTGGATTCAGCTTCCATGGCTTCCAGGTTTAGGTTAAGAGCCTGGACTACTCTATCTGGAAGAAGAACAGTTGAACATCCTGAAAAGATTCCATAAAAAAACCCTAAAAATGTCAGATCTAGAAACAGAATTTTTTCATTTTCTAAAAATAAAATAATAAAGAGTGAGAAAATATGTAGACCTCTTTTCTTGGCGGGCTCCGCCGGAGCTCCGACATGACGTGGCAGGAAGACACCGGTGCCGGTGGACTCGCGTTTCGCGTTAGGGTTTCCAAGGAAAACCGCCCGCATACCCGACCCGGGAGGACGGGTATGCGGCTGCTGCTGCTGAGACTGTTGCGGTGTAGGCCAGCCGGAAACCGGCGGAGCCACCGCCGGAGACGCCGGCCGGACGTTCAGACCTTCGTTCCGAGCTCTGTTCTGCTGAATCATCTCGAGATACTGCTGCTGTTTCGCCAATTGCTGCCTTCTTAACTGCTGAAACTAAAAAAACCACAAAAAAACACAAAAATTAGAAAATTCCTTACAAAAATTAGTTCAAATGGTTTGAAAATGGTGAAATTAGGGTTGCTAAAACTCACTTGGGCAACTTGAAGCTGTTGATAATGGAGGTTAGGGCTTGGAATTCTTCTTGGTGGTGGCTGTTGTGAAGCTATGAAGCTTTTGTTAGCGTTATAGTATCGATTAGCGGCCTCCTCCACCATCCTCATCCGGGCAACCTCGCCGGCGGCGGCGTGCAGCAGGTCCAGAGAAACGTCGCCGCGTTTCGCCGGCGCCGCCGTGGCCGGCGGCGATGCGCAATTAGGGCTTCCCCTGCTCGAACCCTGCTTACATCCACACAGCGTCGATTGCGGCGAGCCTGCCATAACCCTAGCCGACTACAAAAAAAATTATCCCCAAATTAGACATCACAATGAACAGAAACACACGCACACACATTATATATTATATATATATATATATTTTGTATGTATATATATATACCTTGGAGAAATTGGAATCGGATCTCCAGAAATCGTCTTGAAGAGTGGTGTTACGGAGCTTTCGGGTCAACCCGGTGAGGTAATCCTCTTCGTCGCTCTCGGTTTCGGTGGAGCCCATGACGGACTCCACCGGAGAGCTCAGATCCGACCCGAACCCGTAGAGCCCGGTTGACGAAACCTTGTTGTTGAGACCTCCACCGGCGGTGGGTTTTTCTTTTTCCGGCAAGAAGTCCATGAGGATATCTTCGTCGTTAAGGAACTCCGGTGGCAGCCAAAACTCGCCGTCGGCCAACTCTTGCGCCATGAATGAAAGATTTGAAGTTAGTGAAGTAAAAAAAAAAGCAGAGATTTGGGGTTTCTTAAAAAGGAGGGTTTCTAGTAATTATGGGGTTCACGCCGTCCGTCGAGATGTTGAAGATTTGCAGAGATATTTAATGGGGGTGAGGTAGTAGGATACATATATATATATAGATATAGATACATTATATATAAATATATATAGAGGAAAAGAGAGTGGTGGGAATGTGAGTGGATTTCACGCGCCAAAAGAGGAGAGTGGGGGAACAGGGGGGTTTTTCCCTCTCTTTTTTTTTGCTTTTTGGTGGGAGGGGGTATTGTATGCAGGTTAAAGGGGGATTTGGGTATATGGGTCGGGTCGGGTCGGGTTGGGTTGGGTTGGGTTGGGTGGGTGCTGTACGTGGGTCCGACTATGTGAAAGGGTCACCCTACTTGCATACTACCAAATGGTATGCTTTTTTTTTTGTTATTTTATTTTTGAAAAAAGATATTTTGTTATGATTTATTTATACGAAATTACCTCGTAAAGTATTGAAAATTATCTTATGTTAGACGACGTAGCAAATGTTTAATATGATATATTGACGACTTTTATGTTTGTATAGATTTATATTATTTTTGTTGGTTTTTGAAATTAAAAATAAATGTACTTAATGTAACTAATATGAATTTTTTAAGAAATCTAATAGTATTGTTAGAATCTTTTTTGGATAGTGTATGAATGGTAGTTTTCAAATACTTTTTTCCCACACTTTACAGCTTTAGGATTTATGAAATATTAATATTCGGATAATTTATTAGATTTTTGATTCCATATCAAGTATCTAAGACATGAAAAAAGTCGTTTGATTTGAGATATTAAACAACAATTAGCAAATTGATAATAAAAGAAACTATTTGAATTATTCATCCAGATCAACCTAAAGGAATGAATGTTCGTTCATATTTTCATTATTCATCTCAGAATGAAAAACCCCTAAATTTCTGATCAATTTAAAAGTTATTCTAACCTCTCGTTTTCATTAAGTTTATTCTGATCAAATCGAAAGAAATGCCATAACGCGGTTTTAAGTGACATATATAATTATTTATAAATGTATATTCTTTGTGCCTAATAGTGTACGTTATGTATCATGGACTTTAAAAACTATAAGATCATCAATAAATACAACATTCAATCGGCAAGTTGTATGTAAAATTACATCCATTTAAAAAAAATTAAGCTTGTGATTCCAATTCCTTGAGATATAAAAATAAAAATAAGTTTTCATAGACAATATCTTATATATGATATTGAAATAACATAGAAATTATGTGTTAGGAATTCGGATATATAGAAGAAGAAGAGAGAATTAAAGGGCAGTTGCAATAAGAGGTGGTGGGGCCATGAGTCCCCGTTTATATGGTTGTACGGCCGTTTTTGTTGCAGTGAGAATGGAAGGGGGCAAGTGGGGGCCACGTCGCCGCTTCCGTTTCTGCACGACTTGACTACACGTGGCAGTTATGCTTTGCATGTAAGCAACCAATCTCCACTTTACCCCCTATACTTCACCATATATCTCACAATCAAACCACCTTTTCAACTTTTTTTATTATTTTGCTGAAATTTTTTTTGTTAGGCCGTGAGTGGCACTTTAGCTTGAGCGGCTTCCAACTTGCCGGGCTGGCGGTACGCCGGCAGCGGCTTGGGTGGGTTGGGAGCTTGAGCGGATATGCCACACCGCAATAGTATGTGTTGTATGTGGAGAGGTTGAGAGGGTTAGGCACTAATCGGAAAGAGTTCCGGGGGGTTAATGAGAGAGTTGTAGAAAAGCTGATGTGACAGTGGCGTTGGGAGGATTGGGTATTCATGGCCATATAAGGTTGGTATTTGCATTCTTTTAATAGCGATGTGATGCATAAAGAGCACAACTGAGAATGTAAAAAAAAAAGATTTGATGTTGATATGTGTTTAAGAAACGATTCACTTTATAAAGGTGTAGTTAGTAAGTCAAATAGTGTAATTAGCTTTTTTTTTGTTTATATTTGTATAGATGTATCAATCAAATAAATAAAGTGTATGTTTTAAAAGGGTGGGGGTGATTTTGGATATATATAAGAGATGAAATCATTGGTACTAATCATTGGGAGCTTGAGCAGATATGCCACACCGCAATCTTTTATATGTGTTGTGTGGAAAGGTTGAGGGTTCGGCACTAATCAGAGAAGGTTTCAAAAGGTTAATGGGAGAGTTGTAGTAAAGCTGATGTGATAGTGGTGTAGGAGGATTGGATATTCATGGCCCTATAAGGTTGCTATTTGCACCCTTTTAACACGGTGTGATGCATAAAAAGCATGCATTGAGAATGTAAAAAAATGATTTGATGTTTGATGTGTGTAAGAGAGCAATTCACTTTATACGGATGTAGTTAGTAAGTCAAATGGTGTAATTAGCCTTTTTTTTATTTGTATAGATATATCAACCAATTAAAAAAAATGTTTGTTTTAAAAGGGTGGGGTGATTTTGGATATATAAGAGATAAAATCATTGGTCGAATGAGATTAAAGAGCTTAGTGTAATTTTGAATTTATAAGGGGGTGTTTTGTAATTAAGGAAGTCTGGAGGGGGTGAGATGGAAATGTAGAGATGGAATAAGACGGTTATACCCTCAAGGGGAGAATGTAAAAAGACAAGAATAGGGTGAGGGTAGTAATGGTATTTCAGAGAGAGGTGTCAGGTAGTGGTGCGGGTGCGGCGGGTTCAGGTTTAGGGTGTGGTCATGTTCAGGGAGTGTGATATGATATGAATAGCAGCAAATAGGGAGTGAGTACAGACCAACTTGGAATCAAATAAAAATTAAAAAACAGATTCAATGTAGAAACATAAATAAAAAAAATACTATGAAAAATTTCACAAAACACATAGGCCGTTTGGCAAAACTAAACTATGGCTTGGTTTGGCAAGCATAAGCTAGCTTATAAGCTAGCTTATAAGCTAGCTGATAAGCTAGCTTATAAGCTAGTCCATCCAAACATGTACCAGGAAGCTAGCTTAAGCTAGCTTTTTGAAACGCTACTTTGAGTAGCTTATGAGAAGCTTATTGTAGCTTTTTCCAATTATACCCTTATTAATATTAATTATTAAATTCAAAGGTACCCTTTTTGGTCATTTTACATACTCATAAGCTAGTTTTTGCCAAACATAATTTGTTCAACAGCTAGCTTATCAGCTACTAGCAAGCTTATCAATCAACAGCTAGCTTATCAGCTATCCGCTAGCTTATCAGCTACCAGCTAGCTTATAAGCTACGCTTGCCAAACATAGCCTATATCTTATAAGCTACTTTATCCAAATAAGTATAATAAGTTAGCTTTTTAAAATGTTATTTTAAGTAGTTTTTTACTATAATACTTTTACTGATATTAATTATTAAATTCAAAAATACATTTTTTGGTCATTTTATATATTTATAAGCTAGTTTTTTACCAAACATAATTTGTTCATAAGCTAGCTTATCAGCTACTAGCTACCTTATCAATCTACAGCTTTGTCGAACATAGCCATAGTCTTTATCTTTGCACCCTTTTATGTTTTTTTTTTTGGTTGAAATACATATAGGCCTAGGGTGGTTTAGAGTGAATGTTGAACTTTAAAGATATTTTTGGTCACAGGTAATTAGATCTTCGGTAGCACAATCTACAAGCCTCCACTGTTATACAGCTTACAAGTCCTTATTAAGGCCTTCAATAAAAGTATCACTATCCACAAGCTCAAATACCCTTAGTCTGTCTATTTCAAGAGAGAGAATGAAGGAGAGTAAGAGAGCGGGTAAGTAAGGGTTTAGGTTCCCACAAGCCCGCAAGCTCTCGCATCACAACCCTGTGCGATCGAACCCACGTGCGATCCCAAATGGGTACCTGCATACCATACTGATGGCCTTATTGTCCTATATTGATGAAAAAATGAGATTTAAAAATAAATATTTGGATTAGCTTTTTGTGATGCTAAAAGTCAATAAGCTAATAGGCAGTTTGTTAAAAATTGTCTGGCTTAACTCATACATGTAAAACGACCAATATCTGATGCAAACTCGAACTCCATCTGATGCAAAATCGAACATATATGAGATTTACGGGGGAAAATTAATTGCACAAATCGAACTCTATCTGATGCAAAATCAAACATATCTGAGATTTATAGGGGGATTTCAGATGCAAAAATCCATGAAAGATTGCACATATTTGAGATGCATAAAATCGATCCCATACCAATCTTAAGAGAAAACGAAGCAGGTCGACGGCGATGGGTCATGGGAGGGTGCTATGCAGATCAACTTTGAAGGCAATGGAAGCAGATGAATGTAATGCGTACATTTTTTGGGGGATATTAATGTCATTTTATTATAAAAAAAAATCCATAACCCTCCCAAAAAGCCACCCCTTTCTAACTTTTTAAAAGTTGCGCTTTCTATTGAATCAAAAAGCAATTTTCAAAAATGATTTTGATGTTACCAAACACTATTTTTGCCTTATTGACCTTTTAAGGATCCAATAAGTCAAAAAGTCAATAAGTTATTGTGAAACTCACATCCAAACACCCTCATAGAATTTATGTAGTAGCACTTCCAATGCAAGGTATTCCTATCGAATAAAAAGTAAAATAGTTTATAGGAACTACAATTGTGGATAGTATTTATATGAACTTCATTTTCTTTAGATTTTCAATAAGAACCTTGTTTCTTGTCTTAATATCGGTGTGAAATGATATGTTTTGCTGGGTTTATATTTTACTGTCTTAACTTTATAATTAATATTCACGTCGAAAAAATCAATAAAAATAGCAAAAATAAGATTAAAAAAAGTATGGTTGTGAATTTTTAAGAAAATTCTAAATTTAATAAGTTGAATATGGAACAAGAACAAGAAGTATAAAAAGGATGTTTTGGTGCATCTATTGCTAAAATGAATAAATTTTAGCTTTTTTTTATTTAGTATCTGAAAATGTATTCAAGTTGTCATGTTTTGCTATTGTATGTATCCAACTCTGAAAACTATCATTCAATATACTGAAGTTTCAAAATTTTGCTATTGTATGTATTGTCACCTTCAATAGCAAGTCAACATCTTTTTAGCAGGTTTGGTCCCTGAGTGTTGTTAAATCTTACGATTTTGGTCCCCAAGTCGCACCACCACCTTCCTCCCCCGCATGCCGCCGCACCACCATCGCCGGCCACCACCATCACCGAAACCACCACTCCCCACCATCACCGAAACCACCGTCGTCAGACACCATCATCACCGGAACCACCATCGTCCACCAGAATCACCACCATCGCCGTAACCACCATCGGCCACCATCACCGGCACCGCCATCACCGTAACCACCACCCCCTACCATCACCGGAACTACCACCGCACCATCACCAGAACCACCATCGTTGGGCACCATCATCACCGGAACCACCACCATCACCGTAACCACCATCGCACACCATCACCGTAACCACCATCGCACACCATCACTATAACCACCATCGCACACCGTCTCCGGAGAATATGATCGGAGTTTGCCGGAAAAGATGGTTAGAGTTCGCGGAGATGACCGGTGCGACAGAGGGAGGTGGTGGTGCGGCGACAGGTGGGCGGTGGTGGTTCCGATGATGGTGGCGGTGGTGGTTCCGGTGATGGTGGGCGGTGGTGGTTCTGGTGATGGTGGTGGCCGACGATGGTGGGCGATGGTGGTTACGGTGATGGTGGTGGTTCTGGTGATGGTGGACGGTGGTGGTTCCGGTGATGGTGGTGGTCGACGATGGTGGTGTGGTGATGGTGGTCGATGGTGGTTCCGGTTCCGGTGGGCGATGGTGGTTCCGGTGATGATGGTGTCCAACGATGGTGGTTCCGGTGATGGTGGGCAGTTGTGGTTACGGTGATGGTGATGGCCGACGATGTTGGTGCGGCGACAGGCGGTGGAGGAAGGTGGTGTTGCGACTTGGGGACCAAAATCGTAAAATTTAACAGAACTCAGGGTCCACATCAGTAAATTACTTTAATATTTTAGAATTAAAAAAATCAAAATTCAAAAAATTACATGCAACCTGTTAGTAGGTCACCCAATACATACAATAGCAAAATTTTGAAACTTCAGTATATTGAATGGTAGTTTTCAGAGTTGGATACATACAATAGCAAAATGTGACAACTTGGATACATTTTCAGATACTAAACCCTTTTTTTCTCAACATCTATACTATCATTTATGCCCAGATAAACAAAAGATAAGAGATGTTGTAAAAATATCTAAATATCAATGTTTGAGCGTTGTCGTTCTTTTCTTAACATCTATACTATCATTTAGCTTCTTTTTTTCCCCAATATCTATATGGTCGTTCTTATACATGATACAAAATTCTAGCTACAACTTTAGGGGAGGGGAGAGGAGAGGGAAGTTGAATGTTGTAATCCTATTAAAAAACGATGATTTTTTTTAATCTTTTCATCAATTTCAAACAAACAAGTTGTTGGATAATTGTTTGAGCGTACAATACAAAGACTTACAGACAAAATAAATACCCAGAGTAAATATATACAATAGAAATATTTGATACCAATTTAACGTGGTTTACCCACAAATAGATACATCGACATCGAAATATCAATCAAGATCAATCCACCATATGCTTTCTATCCAAAGGAATTATAAAAACTATTGTCCAAAAATATTTGTTTAAATCGCTAATGTGCTTCCCAAACTTTGGTCGAGGATCACTCACACCACATAAATGGAAGCTCAAATGAAGTTCAAATTTTCATAAATAAGTGTTCATTTTGTGCTTCTTAAGAGCTTGTAAGAGGCAAATAGTAATGTTCAATATATGTGCATAATCATTGGCATGGTCGCAAATTCTTGAAAGTCCGACCAAATATAGCACAAAAGAGTAAAAAAAGAGCTTGTCTTGTTGCAGTTTGGAAGTTTTGAAGATCATTTTTAAGTTGGCATCCTTGCCTACTCGAGTTTAATTCATGGGGTGAGCATGTGGCGATACCGTGTCCAAAGGTCAGCTTTCGGGTCGGTTCATGGTCGTCTAGGATTAGTCGGATGCCCGTATGGATCCCGGTTACCTCGTCGACTTCGTGTCGAAACGTGTGCGTGTGTTATCTACCGTTCAAAAACAAATTAAGTTGAAATTTTCAAAATTCGAAATCCTCAAAGTCAATAAATCTAAATTATTTACAAAACCAAAATACACATTAAAATGGCAAAATCGCTTTCGTACATCTCATAAGCATATTTGAATTGCTGTCGATTGTTTAAATTCATTGTCTTTACTCAAAATGGTTAAAGTGATTTTGTACAAATTAAAGATTCAATTCACTTTATTCCTTAAATGTTTGCTTTTACATTTTTTTCCCCATATTTTGTAAAAAGCAAGTTGGGCATTTTTGTAAAAGGCATATTCTATGAAATTCATAATTTTCTAGAATATTTATTTCATAAAATCAAGTTTTATTTTCCAAAAAAAAGTTTTATAATGTCTTCTAAGAAAGTTTGATTTTAGATTTCGAGCTTAGAAAGAATAATGTTATACCATTCCAGTTTCAATTGAAACATGAATGATCACTATTTATCTTGATGTCATGTACACGCTCGGTCTTTAATCTGTTGTTACATGCATTCTAAACCACATTCACAAATTTAAAAAACAAACTTATTCGACGTTAAACCAGTTAAATAGATTTTTGGTGCATATTTGTCAAGCAAATGCATCAATGTAATGAATGCAATTCCAAACACAAGTTTAGGGTCACGTCTGTGAATAGCTAGATCTTGCATGTGAGCTCACACAATTCATGGGACGTGAGCCCATGCTCATACTGAAGACGTCGTTGACCAACCAATGTAAATTTAGCCAAATGTATTGACCTATGCTTGCAGATATATAGGCGACCTAGGATGTAACCTCGAGTTAATGAGACATCTTATGTTCATTCTGGAATGCTAAGTCAAATTAGCATTAGTGTACCATTTCACTGATTTCAACTTCAGATCATGAGCTTCGCTGACTCTATCATCAGCTTGCATCAATAGATGGTGCTGATGGTTTCATGGTGAGATGACTATTTGTCTTCAAATGATACTTAGCTGATGTCAGCTCTCACTGATACTGAACGGAGTCAGTGATCAATGATCGCTGATGTATAAACTATTAGTGAGACAAGCTCGCTGAAGTTTTCAACTCATCACAACAATGCTAAGTATTTTCAGTTATTAGATAAATGATCATTGGTATTTCATCAAGTCATAGAGGAGCTGGATCAACAGAATGCAATTCCAAACACAAGTTTAGGGTCACGTATGTGAATAGCTAGATCTTGCATGTGAGTTCACACAATTCATGGGACGTGAACCCATGCTCATACTGAAGACGTCGTTGACCAACCAATGTAAATTTAGCCAACTGTATTGACCTATGCTTGCAGATATATAGGCGACCTAGGATGTAACCTAGAGTTAATGAGACATCTTATGTTCATTCTGGAATGCTAAGTCAAATTAGCATTAGTGTTCCATTTGATGGTACAAGTGTTTATAGCGTGTAACGGAATCTATAAAAACCACCAAAAATAAGGACCAAATCTGTTATTTACTCTTTATTATACTTACCTAAATTAATGAACACATTGAGCATTAAGTCGACGACTATAGTGCGACCGAGGAACAGAGACAATGAAGGCTCTACTATTTTTATGGAAATGTTGACTTTGTGGAAAAAGAATTATCAATCCTGTCAGGTTGTGTCATTTTAAGTATTTCGTTTAGTATGTGTGTGCGCGCACGCACACGTTTTTGAGAGAGAGATAGAGAATAATCAAATGAGAACTATAAAAATGTTACAAATCCATGAGGATCGATCTAAAAGTATTATTTTAAATGATTTTGTTTATTATCAAAAGCTATGATTTAAAATATTGTTTCACGTATTTTTGTGCCTATATTGTGAAAAAAATTATAGTGAATTTTATTTGGTTCACATAATGAAACCAAAAATACACATAAAAGTTTTTATATTATAAAACAAATACATATAAAAACCATATTTGATGTGTAGAAATATTTTTAGGTTCGTTTTTATAGGTTTATAACTTTTTATAGTTGCACAAAGTTCATTACAGCTTTTGATATTTTAGATGGTTCATAACAAATAAACTATATTTTAGATGCCATTCATTATTAATACACAAAATAATAGTTGCAAAGTTCCTAAAATATTTATAGCTACTAAATGAAGTCCCCTCTTTATATATACGTTTGTTAGGAGGTGGGTTCATACGAGAACGATGTCAATTTAAGAAAACGCGAGGACGATTATCAGCCACACATTTTCGGTTAAGGTGGACGCGATCACGGAGGATTGACGCGATTCATGTAGGGTGGAGATGATTAAAGGAGAGTGACTCGGTCAAAGCCGCATTTATTGACCGGATGAGTGGTTGAGAATCGTCTTCGTGTTTTCTTAAAAAGTTAGATTTCTCGCATGAACCTTTCTATGTTTGCTAGTATTTAACTATGTATCTCTTTAATAAAGTTGGGGTGCTCTCGGAAGGGTGATGGTTTTGCCGAAACTCTCTTCTTGAGTGTTCCCCTTTTCTTTCGCTGTTAAAAAAAGGTATTTAACTATTTATCATTATCATTTAGAGTTGAGCAATTTAATGTTCCTTTTTTTTGTTGCAAAAATGATAAATGTTAGATCAAAGATATTGGATTATTCATGTTATATACAACCGAAAGACACTTGGACAAAGTCTTTGTTTGTGGTTGACACCCTTACGAAGTGTTGAAACGGTATTTCTTCACATCAAAGCAACATCGCCCCCATCTTCAAACATGGGATAAGAACACCATGATGATACATGTAAACTTTAACTAGGATTTTTGTCTAAGATTCTTGGATTCCACCTTTTTGTATTTTTATACAAAAATGTATATATTTGAGTGATAATTATGAATTGGGAGTGTTCGACATTTGGTAAGACACCTTTTTTGGAAGGATCCTCCTATTAAACACCTTTTAACCGACCAACTTGCCATTGGACATTTGTTTTGAATGCGATAATTTTTATCAATGAACAGAACATAAGAGATAATATGACCAACTTATCTCTAATGAGTTGTTAACATATTTTGATCAATTACGTTATCGATTAACTTGTAATAAAATGAATATTTTTTTTTAACAAAATATAAAACTTAAATGTTTTTGTTAAGACGATTAAGATGACACCAAAATGAAAAGTTTTAGTTATTTTTCAATTTTATTTTATACTTTTATTTTGTGTTTTTTTATTATTAAAATGTAATAAATTACATAAGTTAATCAAAATATATAAAAGTAATACTTTTAGAACAACAAAGTGAAAATTTTAAAAGTATAAAGTACATCAAATAAAAAAAATGATAAAATGTGAGTAGGAATACATATTTGATATTTTAGAAGAAAATTATGTTTTAATTTGATGTTATATTGGTAAACCTTAAGTCTATTCCACCTTGTTCGATGGGTAGGGGTGAAACAAGTATGTATGTACCACTCTATTCCATTTGTTTCATATAGAAGTCCTGCCAAACATGTAACAATGTACCCTAGTTTTGTCTATTTTATCTTGTCCAATGTACTAAACACACCCTCAATGATATTATCGAGATTAATGCTCGACCAAAATTATGTGACGAAATGATTTGATGCTTCTTGGATTTTATTTGGTCAGATCATAATGAATTGTTGTTCAAAGAAGATAAAAGTGGTTTGGAAAACCTATTATCTGAACTTCAATGTACAAGCTATGAGTGGATCGCAATGAGAAGTGGGCGAAGGAATCTCGAGTGGAATGGGTGGCTCGGAAAACCCATCGGGACTAGTGTTGGTAGGCAACGTTTGCTGCAATTTTATGTTGGGTAGGTGTGGCTGGATTACAGTAAAGACGTTAGTAGTAAGCTGTTGTTCGACATCTTTTGTTTTGAACTGTTGCAGTGGTGCACAACTAGAGATGCCCAGGGGCATAGACAGTAGGGGGACTGGCTGGTGCTCAGCCCCCTTAGCTGTCTCCCTTATATACTATACTACAGATGAAATGCATATATCATGATCCAGTTCAGGTGGCCTGGGCTTTGCCCTTATTATCAGATCACTCAGGTTTGAGTCCCCCACCTTTTGATCTATTTCAAATCTTTAATTTTTTACTGGAGTTTTCATAACTTTCAGTTATGTAGTTTTTTAATAGAGTTTTTTAAAATGCTTTAAATATATATCAAAGTAAAATCTTTAAATGTTTTCATAACTTTCAGTTCTGTAGTTATGTTTGGATCTTTGCCTTGTACCCATAACTGTGTATTTGGTTTTGCCTTGGAGGAATTGTTTTGATTTGCTTGCCTTTCAAAAAAGAAGTACGACACACCCTCCCTTTTACAATTTGTGTGTCAATGAATTTTATATGCATATCAACAATAATCAGGAAAGTTGAAAAGGGAGGAATCACCAAATAACATCTACTAACTTTTTTGGCTCATCAATTAGACCGATCAAAGTTGGGATAAGATAAAAATATCTAATTCTAGGTCAATAATATAACCCATAGGGATGATGATATCATATCACACCATCATGCATGTGATCTATGTCGGCTAATGTCGACCTACCTTATGACATGTTATGTGATGAGGTATTCATGGTCGAGGTAACCTTAAACGACAAGTCTTGGAGGCATTAAATACTTTACGACGTGACGTAGTTGACCGACAAAACAAATCATACACGCAAAACACATAAACAATAACTACTGAATCACATATTTCCAACCAATTTTATATGTTAAGTGCATGTCTGTGTATATATTCACTTTTTCCGTTCAAATTACAATTGTATCAGTATTCAATACGACACCTGTCATGGACCATAGACGTCACATATTCACATCTCGATTGACAAAATCCACCACACCAATTAACGTTAAACAAATTCATCTGGCTTGTGTCACTACAAGAAAAATGGGCTATAGTGAGAAGCAAAAGTCCTCACCAAATGTCAAAATGTCCTCACTAAAGCTCTATTGTGAGGACTTGTCCTCACTTTAGTTTCCTCACTACACGCCCGACTCTAAAAGTAACTAGTGAGGACCATTTTGCTTCTACGGTGAGGACATTCATCTGCTATAAATTAAATGGAAATGAAATTACTATTCGTTATCGTAAGGACATGTCATCGCTATAACTAATTATAATAATTAGAATATAATCACCTATAGTGAGCATATGTCCTCACCATAGCTAATTTAACATAATTAAGCCTAATTGTAATAATTACCTAATCATAGTAATTAGAATGCCTATGGTGAGAGTAATTTAATTTGCTATTGTGAGGAGATGTCGTCACCAGAGCTGATTATATTAAAAAGAATATATTTACCTATAGTGAGGACATGTCTTCACGATATCAATTTTTAATAAACAAAAGTGTATTTACCTACGGTGAGGACATCACTATTAATGTCGTTGCTATTGCTCTTTTATTTTATTTTTTATTTTCCATTATATACGTATAATAAATAAATTATATATATATATATATAATCCTTCCAAAAATACAAAAAAACTTCATATTATATAAAACATATCTAAATTGTTACAAAGTAGATATTAGAGATGTTTTATGTTGTTTATTACATAATAGCAAAATAAAAGACTACTCGTCCCTATTGTGGTCCTCGTTCGCGTCGTCCTCGTTCGCATCATCCTCCAAGTTAATAATTTGGGTCGAAAAGGATTGCATCTTGTGATTGCCGCCTCCATTGCTTCTCTGAACGCCAGGTTACAAAACATGACATAAGTTGATTTGGCTACAAATTATTAAATATGTACATGATGCTCTCTTTCCTTAGAAATCCCAATCTCTTATCCAGAGAACTAAACATGAAACAAGTCACTAACATCAATCCATCATTCATTAATCATATGAAATTACTAACAAAATATATCCTTAACATGCAGTTACCACAAACAAGTGCTAGATCATGTTACTAACAAATAACTAATGTTATAGACCACACGATTGAGCATCATATATAAAGCAAAATTGGGAAGCGTCTTGGATGAAAAAACAGCCACGTTAACCAAGCTAAAGCATTTGAAGGAAGTATCCTTTATAGTCTATACGCAATAATACAAGAAACACGAGTACTTATAGCTGATAGGCCTAGCAACTTAAGACAATTGCAGAGTAATCACAAGTACATTATCCATTTCAAAAGTAATCATCTATAACCAGAAGCAACTGAAAGACCTGACTGATCCGAACTAAAGAGCACCTTCACATGATTATGCTTTCCAAATTTAAATATGTCCATCATCTCAAAACTCTAGTTTTGTGGGAATCAAAGTAAATTGGCAAAAATAATCAGTAGGAGTTCTAAGCAATTTGATTGCTAGTATTATAGTGACATTTATCTCTGTTTACATGACCCATCAATTAAAATCCATTATTTTCAAACAGAAAGGTATGAAACACCCACCATGCCGTAAAGAAGAATCAAATAAAAAACAAACACAAAACAGAACAGAACAAAAAGTTTACCAAGCAATCAAGGATTGTCGTGTGCCGGTGTGGTCTTGTGCACCCGTTCGTCGCTGTGATTGGTGAGATCTAATCCACCGATTTATCTGAAAGGGCAACCAGGTTTATGTCAAACAACCTGCCATCACTACAAAATAAATTGTTCTTAATGGTTCCTAAGCTGCTAACAAACATAGAAATCAAAGACATGGATAGTTTGATAAGAAAAAAAAAAAAACAAATAAACAGAGGCTATATAAACAAATGTCCCACCAACTAGTTTTATTTTCTTACTTTGATGACAGATGCAAATGCAAGCAAGGTAGGCAAGTATCATTCTCAATCTGTTGCCTGTTTTATTTAGGATGTTTGAATTTTAATTAGAATGTTTGATTGTTGGTTGAAGTTTAGTATTTGACATAAAACAACAAAGAGAATGTACATGTTAAGAGTCTAATAAAGCATGATATATTCAGCATACCATTCAATAGAAGCTTAGGCCGTAATAAAATTGCAAATAAGATATCAGTGCTCTACAACAAATAAGCTATATATACTAAGGTTTGTGTTCTTGCAAAACACAACCATTATTTAAATCAAAATTCAACAACAAATTCAAATTCAGAGGCAAGAATTGAATCAAACGAACCTGAGACCAAAATCGAAATCTGAAACGCTAGCCAATTAAGCCCCCAAAATCATCGGCCAGATAAAAAAGCTATCAAGATAAACCAACCTCTTTTACCATCTAACAGCATTTGTATCAAATTAGCTCTTTATCACTCAAAATTAAAACCAATCTTCCATGTAAATACCTTCAATTCACACCTTTATTGCTCTTTATCACTCCAATTTCCATCTCACTTCACTTCACTCCACTTTTCCCCCTTTCTTCTTTCTCCAATTTCCATGGGTAATGTACCTCAAAAACCCCATAAAAATCCCCAAATCGATCAACAGAATGATGATGATGAACAAGAATCATCATCTTCATCTTCATCAACATCATTCACTTGCGAGATTTGCATCGAACCAGTGATTCTGCCCAATAAGAAGTTCAAGAACAGTAACAGGTGCGTTCACCCCATTTGCACCGATTGTATGATCAAATACATCCAGGTGAAGCTGGAAGACAACGTGTCCGATATCAAGTGCCCGGCGATCGCCTGTGATCACTCGCTGGAGCCGCTATCGTGTCGCCCGAAAATCGGCCGCCAACTGTTTGATAAATGGTGCGATGTGTTGTGCGAGTCGGCTGTGCTAGGGCTTGATCGGGTTTACTGCCCGAATCGGCCGGTGGTGGTTTGGCTGCAGGAGGGCGGCGATGGTGGCAATTTCTTGGGGCCGCCGGTTGGGAAACGATGGGAAACAACACCAGGGGAAAGGAGGCGAAATAATTTTAGGGTTTCACAATATCAAGGAAGTAAAATGAGAGGGAAATGAAATTAGACAAAAATGACAAGGGAGGGAAACGAAAATAAGATAGGGAGAAATGAATGAGTTTTTGAAATCTTGAAAAGATATTATTATCAAATTAGTTTTAAATTATTATTAGTAATAGCTTTTAAATAATAAATATATTAATTCAGACAATAACTCGTAAATTTTATATATATATATATATATATATTATTCTAATTAGATCTGGCAAACGTGTCGTATCGAGTTCGTGTCGGGTTCAAAGTTAATGTCTAATTAGATCGGGTAATCATTCAAACTAAGAATGGAAGCTCGTTGCTTTTTCTTTCCCTATAATCAAAATGAAATTAATTGAAGCCGTGGGAATCGGGTTGAAAATGTTTGACCCTAACCTGACCCGTTTTTGCCAGGTCTAATTATAATCGATAAGCGTTTATTGGTAAGTGAAATTTACGAATCTTTGATAAGCGCTTATCAGTAAATTGTTGTATTCAAGCCCAATTAAAATCAATTAAACTCAACTAGATCGATTCAAGAACAATTAGATCGATTTAAGCCCAACTATACTGATCAAAGCTTAATTAGGTCGATTAAATCCCAACTATATTGATCAAAGCCTTACTCGATCGATCAAAGCTTAATTAGATCGATCCAAGCCCAATTAGATCGATTAAATCCCAACTACATTGATCAAAGCCCCACCCGATCAATCAAAGCTCAATAAGATCGATCTAAGCCCAATTGAATCGATCAAGCCTAACTAGATTCAATTAAACCCAATTATATCCATTAAAATCCAACCAAATCGATTCAAACCCAATTAGATCAATTAAAGCCCAATTGTATTGATCAAAGCCTATTCGATCGATCAAAGTTCAACTAGACCGATCTAAGCCAAATTAGATTGATCAAAACCCAACTAGACCGATCTAAGCAAAATTAGATTGATCAAAACCCAACTAGACCGATCTAAGCCAATTTTATTTGGGGGCGAATATGTTTTATATTGATTAAAGAAAAAAATTAGTATTTTTGAAACTTAAGGTGAGGATAATTGGACCGATTTAGGCCCAATAAAGTATACTTGGACCGACTTAGGCCCAATAAACCATACTTGGACGGACTTAGGCCCAATAGACCCAACTAAAGCCCAATAAACCCAACTAAAGCCAATAAAGTATATTTGGACCGAATAAAGTATACTTGGCAGGAAGACAAGTTAAGCATTTGTGTGCAAAGGTGCTCTATTGTTACATGATATTTTGTTCGGTTAAGCATCCGTGTTCTTTTAAACTTAAAACCGAACACTAACATGCTTGGACCATTGGGGTTTGCTACGTACATGTTTGTTCAATTAATTTACAAACCTACTCTATTGCAACAAAAATATATATATTATATATACAAGAAAGCTCACTTGGATTAAATTAGGCCCAATAAGGCCCACTTGGATCGAATTAGGCCCAATAAGGCCCCTTGGATCGAATTAGGCCAATAAGGCCCACTTGGACTGAATTAGGCCCAATAAACCCAACTAAATCCCAATAAAGCCTGCTTGGACCGAATTAGGCCCAATAAGCCCACCTAGAGCCCAATAAAGCATACTTGGACCGAATTAGGCCCAATAAGCCCACCTAGAGCCAATAAAGCATACTTGGACCGAATTAGGCCCAATAAGCATACCTAGAGCCAATAAAGCATGTTTCGACCGAAATAGGCCCAATAAACCAAATAAGGCCCAAAAAAGCATGCTTCGACAAACTAGGCCCAAAAAACCCTAAGGCCCATAAAAACAGCTTGGACTGAATTCCCAAAATAAACCCAAAAAGCCCAAATAAAAGCCCCTTGGACCGTTTAAGGTCT
Organism: Centaurea solstitialis; assembly: GCA_030169165.1. Taxonomy (NCBI): domain Eukaryota; kingdom Viridiplantae; phylum Streptophyta; class Magnoliopsida; order Asterales; family Asteraceae; genus Centaurea; species Centaurea solstitialis. Next base: position 46,162,241 of record CM058044.1, read on the forward strand.
AATAAACCCAAATTTTAAAGAATAAACCCAATAAAGCCAAAAAGCATGATTGGACAAATTTTAAGGCCCCAAAAAAAAAAAAAGATTGTACCCCTGGTCGAAAACGGTGGAGGGGATATTCCCCCACATCCCTGGTCTTTTGTCAGTACGCCAAATTGTGATCTGATTAAAATTTAAGGTGTGTATTGGGGCCTTCCGGGCTTTTATGCCCCTTGGTGATCTGTTTTTTGGCATTTGGGTTGTTAATACGTTTATTATAATATAATATTATATAATGAATTGACCTCATGCATTGGGGAATGTCGATGTGAAATTATTATAGTAAAAGAATTTTTTTAAGAGTAAAAAACATACTAAATCCAAAAAAACAGAAAAGGGGTAGATTTTTGAATATTTACTGGGCCTATAAGATTAGGAGAAAACCTACGGGAAAAATGTTTTAAAAGATGGTAGTGAAAAATTTAAAAACTCGAGATTTTTGAGACTCTGAAAAACTTGATCTTACTAATTAATGGGTTTTTTTAATAACAATATAACTAAAAAACCCGCCCATTACGAAAAATTTGATTTCTACAATGTTGACCAAAAATAATTTAAAAAACCCAAAAACATTTACCCAACAAAAAATGACTTACAAACAACCATTTTCAAAACGTATTATTTTTTCTTGAAAACAAACCTTTAATTTAAAAAACTTATAAAAATAAAGTCAATATCACCCCAAAAAAAGTTCATGATTAAACCAACATAAAAACCTAACAAGTATTGAGCAAATTCCAAAACCCTTTAAACATTTTAAAACAATAAAAAAAATTTTTTTTTATTAATGCAAAATTTTGTATAAAAAAAGCAATTTAAAAAAAACAAAAAAAAATTAATAAAATAATTATTTAATAAAAATTTAAATTTTTGGAAATAAAAAGTAAAATAAAAAAAAAAACCCTATAGTGAGAGTGTCCCCACACGTAACCCGCCCTTTTAATTAGGTTTAGTGGGGAAAAAAATTTCAAAAATATTTTTTTTATTTGGTGGGAATTTGATGGGGGGGGGGAAAAGAAAAAAATCTGGGTGGGACGTCATTCCCAAATTATCCCCATTTTATTTTTCTTTTGAAAAGGGTTTTTTTATTTTTTAAAAATTAAAATTTTTAAAAACCCATTCAGTAGGAGTTCTAAGCAATTTGATTGCTAGTATTATAGTGACATTTATCTCTGTTTACATGACCCATCAATTAAAATCCATTATTTTCAAACAGAAAGGTATGAAACACCCACCATGCCGTAAAGAAGAATCAAATAAAAAACAAACACAAAACAGAACAGAACAAAAAGTTTACCAAGCAATCAAGGATTGTCGTGTGCCGGTGTGGTCTTGTGCACCCGTTCGTCGCTGTGATTGGTGAGATCTAATCCACCGATTTATCTGAAAGGGCAACCAGGTTTATGTCAAACAACCTGCCATCACTACAAAATAAATTGTTCTTAATGGTTCCTAAGCTGCTAACAAACATAGAAATCAAAGACATGGATAGTTTGATAAAAAAAAAAAAAACAAATAAACAGAGGCTATATAAACAAATGTCCCACCAACTAGTTTTATTTTCTTACTTTGATGACAGATGCAAATGCAAGCAAGGTAGGCAAGTATCATTCTCAATCTGTTGCCCTGTTTTATTTAGGATGTTTGAATTTTAATTAGAATGTTTGATTGTTGGTTGAAGTTTAGTATTTGACATAAAACAACAAAGAGAATGTACATGTATAGAGTCTAATAAAGCATGATATATTCAGCATACCATTCAATAGAAGCTTAGGCCGTAATAAAATTGCAAATAAGATATCAGTGCTCTACAACAAATAAGCTATATATACTAAGGTTTGTGTTCTTGCAAAACACAACCATTATTTAAATCAAAATTCAACAACAAATTCAAATTCAGAGGCAAGAATTGAATCAAACGAACCTGAGACCAAAATCGAAATCTGAAACGCTAGCCAATTAAGCCCCCAAAATCATCGGCCAGATAAAAAAGCTATCAAGATAAACCAACCTCTTTTACCATCTAACAGCATTTGTATCAAATTAGCTCTTTATCACTCAAAATTAAAACCAATCTTCCATGTAAATACCTTCAATTCACACCTTTATTGCTCTTTATCACTCCAATTTCCATCTCACTTCACTTCACTCCACTTTTCCCCCTTTCTTCTTTCTCCAATTTCCATGGGTAATGTACCTCAAAAACCCCATAAAAATCCCCAAATCGATCAACAGAATGATGATGATGAACAAGAATCATCATCTTCATCTTCATCAACATCATTCACTTGCGAGATTTGCATCGAACCAGTGATTCTGCCCAATAAGAAGTTCAAGAACAGTAACAGGTGCGTTCACCCCATTTGCACCGATTGTATGATCAAATACATCCAGGTGAAGCTGGAAGACAACGTGTCCGATATCAAGTGCCCGGCGATCGCCTGTGATCACTCGCTGGAGCCGCTATCGTGTCGCCCGAAAATCGGCCGCCAACTGTTTGATAAATGGTGCGATGTGTTGTGCGAGTCGGCTGTGCTAGGGCTTGATCGGGTTTACTGCCCGAATCGGCCGGTGGTGGTTTGGCTGCAGGAGGGCGGCGATGGTGGCAATTTCTTGGGGCCGCCGGTTGGGAAACGATGGGAAACAACACCAGGGGAAAGGAGGCGAAATAATTTTAGGGTTTCACAATATCAAGGAAGTAAAATGAGAGGGAAATGAAATTAGACAAAAATGACAAGGGAGGGAAACGAAAATAAGATAGGGAGAAATGAATGAGTTTTTGAAATCTTGAAAAGATATTATTATCAAATTAGTTTTAAATTATTATTAGTAATAGCTTTTAAATAATAAATATATTAATTCAGACAATAACTCGTAAATTTTATATATATATATATATATATATTATTCTAATTAGATCTGGCAAACGTGTCGTATCGAGTTCGTGTCGGGTTCAAAGTTAATGTCTAATTAGATCGGGTAATCATTCAAACTAAGAATGGAAGCTCGTTGCTTTTTCTTTCCCTATAATCAAAATGAAATTAATTGAAGCCGTGGGAATCGGGTTGAAAATGTTTGACCCTAACCTGACCCGTTTTTGCCAGGTCTAATTATAATCGATAAGCGTTTATTGGTAAGTGAAATTTACGAATCTTTGATAAGCGCTTATCAGTAAATTGTTGTATTCAAGCCCAATTAAAATCAATTAAACTCAACTAGATCGATTCAAGAACAATTAGATCGATTTAAGCCCAACTATACTGATCAAAGCTTAATTAGGTCGATTAAATCCCAACTATATTGATCAAAGCCTTACTCGATCGATCAAAGCTTAATTAGATCGATCCAAGCCCAATTAGATCGATTAAATCCCAACTACATTGATCAAAGCCCCACCCGATCAATCAAAGCTCAATAAGATCGATCTAAGCCCAATTGAATCGATCAAAGCCTAACTAGATTCAATTAAACCCAATTATATCCATTAAAATCCAACCAAATCGATTCAAACCCAATTAGATCAATTAAAGCCCAATTGTATTGATCAAAGCCCTATTCGATCGATCAAAGTTCAACTAGACCGATCTAAGCCAAATTAGATTGATCAAAACCCAACTAGACCGATCTAAGCAAAATTAGATTGATCAAAACCCAACTAGACCGATCTAAGCCAATTTTATTTGGGGGCGAATATGTTTTATATTGATTAAAGAAAAAAATTAGTATTTTTGAAAACTTAAGGTGAGGATAATTGGACCGATTTAGGCCCAATAAAGTATACTTGGACCGACTTAGGCCCAATAAACCATACTTGGACGGACTTAGGCCCAATAGACCCAACTAAAGCCCAATAAACCCAACTAAAGCCAATAAAGTATATTTGGACCGAATAAAGTATACTTGGCAGGAAGACAAGTTAAGCATTTGTGTGCAAAGGTGCTCTATTGTTACATGATATTTTGTTCGGTTAAGCATCCGTGTTCTTTTAAACTTAAAAACCGAACACTAACATGCTTGGACCATTGGGGTTTGCTACGTACATGTTTGTTCAATTAATTTACAAACCTACTCTATTGCAACAAAAATATATATATATATATATCAAAGAAAGCTCACTTGGATTAAATTAGGCCCAATAAGGCCCACTTGGATCGAATTAGGCCCAATAAGGCCCCCTTGGATCGAATTAGGCCCAATAAGGCCCACTTGGACTGAATTAGGCCCAATAAACCCAACTAAATCCCAATAAAGCCTGCTTGGACCGAATTAGGCCCAATAAGCCCACCTAGAGCCCAATAAAGCATACTTGGACCGAATTAGGCCCAATAAGCCCACCTAGAGCCCAATAAAGCATACTTGGACCGAATTAGGCCCAATAAGCATACCTAGAGCCCAATAAAGCATGTTTCGACCGAAATAGGCCCAATAAACCCAACTAAGGCCCAACAAAGCATGCTTCGACCAAACTAGGCCCAATAAACCCAACTAAGGCCCAATAAAACATGCTTGGACTGAACTATGCCCAATAAACCCTCATAAAGCCCAATAAAGCATCCTTGGACCGAATTAGGTCTAATAAACCCAATTAAAGCCCAATAAACCCAACTAAAGTCCAATAAAGCATGATTGGACCAAATTAGGCCCAATAAACCCAACTAAAAGATGTGTACGCCTGGGCTCGAACACAGGTGGATGGGATATTCCACCACATCCGCTAGGTCTTTTGTCAGTACGCCACCACCCTTGTGGATCTGATTACAACTTAATGGTGTGTATTAGGCCTTCACAGGCTTTTAGTGCCCCTTGGTGATCTGTGTTGTTAGGCATTTGGGTTGTCTACATACGTATATATATATATATATATATATATATTATAATGAATTGACCTGCATGCATTGGATGTGAATGATCGATAGTGAAATGTATTATAGTATAAGAAGTTCTTATGACTCTTAACGAGCTATAACATCGACTAACTCCAAATAACACCGAATAAGGCCTAGCATAATTGAACTATGTTAGCTAGGCCTATATAGATTAGGAGTTAACCTACATGGATAAGATGTTTATGAAAGATGGATAGTGAATAATATATCAACATAACGAGATTTTTGAGACTCTTGATAAACTTGATCATACTAACTTAATCGGTTTTAATACACAAATTATACAGCGTACAAAACCGACCATTACGAACACTTATGACTTTCTACTACAAGTGTTGACCAACAATCAACTGTTACAACCACATATCATTTATCCCAACTAATGATGACTTACAATCAACCATTACAAATACGTATGACTTCTTTTACGTTGAAATCAAAACCTTAATTTAAAAAACTTTATAGAATAATGTCAGATATCACCCAAAAAGTAGTTCATGATTAACAACGATAAATACTAACGTAATGTATTGAGCAAATTCCAATCCTAATTATAAACATAATTTAAAACTAATAAAAAGAATATTTTATTTTTTATTAATGCATATTTAGTATAAAATAGCATATAAAATAAACATATACAAAATCTAATAACTAATCAATATTTAATATAAATTAATTTATGGAACTAAAAAGGTAAAATAAAAGAAAAAACCGTATAGTGAGGACGTGTCCTCACCACAAGTAACCCGCCATTTAATTAGGTATTAGTGGGAAAATCAAAATTTCAAAATATGTATTTTATTTGGTGGGAATTTGAGTTAGGGGTCGGGGGGAAATGAAAAAAATCTAGGGTGAGGACATGTCATCTCCTAAAGTTACTCCTCATTTTATTAATCTTTTGAATAGGTTATTTTATTTATATAAGAAATTAAAATTTTGAAAACCTATATTTTTTTTTAGTGTGAATCTGGTCAAAGGAAAAAAGGCAAGAGAAATAGTTTTCGTGATAACCTATGGTGAGGACGTGTCCTCTAGTAATAAGAGTCAAAGAAAAAAAAGTCAATAAAAGTAACTGTTGTAATTTTTGTGGGGAAAGAAAAATCGAAAGTTAAAATGAAAATACGTAGATAAAGGACATGTCCTCACAATAGGCTAAGTCAAAATATTCTACCCGCTAGACTAGTTTTTTTTGTCTTTTAGTGACTTATTGTGAGGAAAGTTTGTCCTCACTAAAACTTTTCCTCACTAAATCCCATTTTTCTTGTAGTGTGTCTATTCTATAACTTAAAAATTATTTTATAACAATAGAAATACAATAATATTGTTAGTAATATAATAAAAAATATGGTTGAGTAAGATAATAATGATTCATTTGTTACCATTTTGTCCAACAAAGGTGGCGTGTTTGTCCCCCTTACTTACAAGTGGATCAGCCAGAATGATTGGCTGAATATATTTACTTAACACCATACAGACAAATTGCACACTCTTCTTCAGTCGTGCTAGCCGTCGTCTTATTTAACGGCAAGTCATTTTCAGCCCTCGCACAACGTGCTATCCGGCATGGACGGCGGCCCGTTAGGGTTTGGTCTCCACCATTTTTCTCTTACAAACTTAATTTATTTCTATAACATCAATTATAATAATTGGCTATAACTTGTTTTGCCCAATTTAAGGTAATACAAAAATGATTGCTTATGTTAGGATTACGTTATTTGAGGATTGCGATTTGCACCCAATAAATATCAGACTCAAATTTACGGTTGTTTGCCTAGGGTGATGGTCATGCCGAAGCTCTAGACTGACTTCCTGCATATTATTGTTTAAAAAAATGTAAGAATCAAATTGTTCTGTGTATTGTCAGGGGCGGAACACGACCATCATAGACTCGGGGGCCGAAATAAATTTTTTATTGTAAGTAGTTTTTTTTAAATATAATGTAACATTAAATTTCAGAAGAAACAAATGGTCAACGTAAGATTAAAAATGAAGACATTTAAATTACTACCTGAAAAATAATACCAAATATTTGTTATGTTTTTGGAGTATTATTAATCGATAAAATGAACTCTTTATATTAGTAATGTAACATTATATACTAACTTAAACATTATTTCTGTATATTATTAAAAAACTAGTTTTTTCATATAATTAGTATTAATGATAGAGTATGTAGTGGATTAAAAAAATGATAAAAATGGGTAAATGATGTTCTTTAAATTATTTAAAAGGTACTTTTTACATATAATATAGAGGGGTCTTGAACCCATGACCTTCATCATGAAGGAACAATGTGTTATCCAGTTGAGCTACTCTACTATATATGTATCAAATCGTAAAATAAGATATTTATCATATTTATACCAAGATATAAAATACGATATTTGACCAAAAAAACGGAGGGGCCATGGCCCCCGGTAGCCCCTTAAGGGATCCGCCCCTGTGTATTGTGAATGTAAAAGGAAGACTGTGATTTTGATGTTTGTGAGGAAAGCAAAGGTGCAATTAGCCTCCCATATGGTACTATCAGTTATTTATCTAGCGGTATCAAATCTAGAATTTTTTCTTAGTGGCTGCATTTTTAAATTAGATTAAAGGACTGTAAAATTGTCAAATGTGTTTTTAGTTTAATATCATTGTTTTGAGGGTTCTCAAGTCTTTTTGGTTGATTTCAAAGGATTTCTAATATTTTTTTTTGACGATTTTGAATGACTTTTTTATGTTTTTTTTTGTTTTTTATAGAGAGTTTTTATGATTTTTTTGGTTGATTTTGAGAGAATTTTTTAGTTGATGAAGGCCGAACGAGATTTTACCGTGAGAAACTATTGTAGAATGTTAAAAAGAATATGTTTTTAACCTAAAAAGATAAATTTTCTCTTTTCAACGGGGTGCCCTTCCCCTTAAACTACAAAATCCATCCACCCCTGGCATCTACAGATCAAAATAAGGGGATGTTCAGTAAGTCAAAATGAACACTTATTTTATGAACCACAAGGCTTGTGGCGTAGCGGTAAGACTTGTGGGGGATGTGGATGGTATCCCATCTACCTCAGGTTCGAATCCCTTCGTGTGCATCTTGCGGCCAGACTTAATCTCAGACGGCCGAATTTTCATTTCCAAATTGCCAAGAATGTAGTCTAGGCAACCTAGATGAACCTTATAAAAAAAACACTTATTTTATGTAGCATCTCATATAATCATACCAGATATGGTCTGTTTTGTCTAAACTTACATCCATAATTTTAAAACGCGTCTGATAGAAAAAGAAGTCCAAATCTTTTATAAGTTACAAGATAACCTTGGTTCTCTTTGCTAATCGATATGGCTTCGTATCGGTCCCGTTTTTATAAGTTAGTGATAAATATATTGAAAAATAAAGCTTGTAGATTAAGGAAGGGAAATTAAAGAGAGTGGGATGCCGGCGGTTGCGCGTGAATGAATGGATATAAATGAAGTGGGTCGGTAGTTGAGAATTCCCACTATAAAAAGAAACCAACAAAAGGAGGAATAAAAACATGGGACTAAGATAACGACACTAAATTAACATGCAACAAATTATCTATTTTTAGTTTTTACCATTAATTTCTTTTCCTTAGCCCATGCGTACTGCAGGGCTGGGTTTAGCAGGCTCGAACCTACCGGGCTCAACGAGTTTGGCGAATTCCGCTACGTGATCGGCGGGTTCGGCAGGTTCGAGAGGCTAGAGGGTTGCCCACACTGCTCACGGTGGCTTGTATTGTGTGTGTGGTGTGTGTGAGAGGTGTTGAGTACTAATCAGAGATGGTTCCAAAGGTTTAATGGAAGGGTTGGAGAAAAGCTGATGTGGCATTGGGGTTGGAAGGGCTGGAAGGGTTGGGTACTCATGGCTTTATTATCTCTTTTGTACAAAAAATCCAACTTTTTAGCTCCTTTGTTAGATTATCGAAAAAATCAAATACATATACGTATACGATTGTCCAAATAAGGGTGGACAAAGTGGTAAGCCCGCTTAGCGGGAGAGAGTGATAGGGGTAGTACCCACCCCGCCAGCCTCAAGGTTTTCACCTCTGTCAGGTTGGCAATCCTGCGGGGGAATTTTCTCTTTCTCTCTCTCTGTCATGTTCTTTTTCCTTTTTCTAAAAGATTAGTGGGATGGATGGATGGAACAGTGACCAGTGCAGAGGTTTCATAAAGATAAAATGGTGGAAGAGAGAGTGTGTAAAATGTTGATGTAACAAAAGGGGTGGAGGGTGAAATGGCGACCACTCCCTCCACCCTAAGGCCATCCTTAACCGTACCCCTCATACCTGCTGTCACCTCAGCGCGACATCAGCTTTACCAACACCATACCATACCATCCTTAACCGTACCTCTTCCATACCACTCTAAATAAAAAACATAAAAGAAAACGAAAAGAAGAGAGAGATAGAGAGAAAGGAGAGAAAGGGGGTAGAGGGTGGGGTGTGTTGGCGTTGGCATGGGGGGTACCGGGCGGTCCCCTACCGGTTGCCATACCGGGTAGGTGCGGTGGCGTTACCACCGGTACCGCCCCCGATACCGCCCCCTTTAAGTAAAGTGATTACTTAAATACAATATAGAATATTTCGAAAGATTATCTAATTAAAATCTCTAAGTACCTAGCTAAAAAGATAACAACTAATGAATAAGTTAGTTGTTAACTGAAAATTTAGTTATCAAAATGTATGTTATCAAATAATAAAAGAAAAAGTAATTATATTTGATAAAATTAGCTAATAGTAACACAAAAAAAATTCACGTCAATATTTTTGAATAAGCTTAAATATAAGTTAGTTTTTGGATTACTACGTCACTGTCCGTTGTAGGAGGCATTCTTAACTAACTTAGCGGTTGTGATTATATGGGCCTTCGTGAGCCAGTTAGACTCGAACCCAAACCATTTAATATTTGTTGCAAATTTATCTCTCATTCATTACCAACACGTCGCTGACAACAACTTATTATTTGTATTTTAAAAAATCACGTTATTTTTTTAAATAAGAGGGTATCGATTTTTCTTATAATAATCAAAATAATCATTCTCATAATGAAATATATTAGTATATTGTGATGGTGATTTTAATTTGTTTTGCTTCAGATCTCCGCAAAAATATATACTTTTTGAGTATGTTTTATTTTCCGCCGAAAGAGAAAAAAAAAGCAAGTAAATCAAACACTTGACACGTCATTGTCCATATTTGAGGTGTACATTAACTTATGCTGATTGGGATCTCAATCCTCTTCCGCCATTCTTTCCTTTTCATACAATCTTTAATATTCCATTTTCACATGATCATATTTAATATTAATCTCAGAAAAGGGTTATATTTTATGTTCAAAGTTTATCTGAAATGCATAAAAAGTATATTTTATTAGAAATATTTTAGATATCAAAAGGTTATGGGCTCAAATAGCATGCTACTAGTGTTTGATACACATGTATGATTGGACATGATTGAACAGAATAGAACAGGACAAGACATGTTAAGAGAGTAGTACTGGACGAGACATGACTGGATAGAACAAGTGTATGTTTTGTGTTTGATACGGCTAGGATTGGACATGATAAAACTAGACAAGTTACCGTAAAAATTATTTTATGATTTTGCATATCAAAAAATAGTGTAATTAAAAAAATAAAGTAAATGATCTAATTTATACAACGTTTTTACTTTATTTTCACATAACATAACACATATGGTTATGGTAGAGGTAGAGGTAGAGGTGGTGATGGTGATGGTTATGGTAATGATGGTGGATGACGATAGCACTTGTAGTGACGATAGACAGTGGTGGTTGGCAGTGGACAATGATTTGTGGAGAACGTGAACATGGTAGATAGTAGCAGTGGTGACAATCGAGAATGGTGGAGAAGGTACTTGTGACCATGGTGGAGTGGTGATGGTCAATGATACTAGTGGAGTTATTGATGGGCAGTGGTAGTGGTAGCTAGCCGATGGTGGTGGTAATGGTAGAGGTAAATTGGCCCACAGTTATAGTGGCGGTGGTGGTAGGAGGGGTAGAGGAGGCCAATGGTAGTGGTGGAGGCAACGGCGGGGATGGATGTTGGACGACCGTAGTGACCGATGTGGCTATGGACGGTGACCGATGATGGTTGTCGAGGTGGTGCAGGAGGTTGTTGTGATAGAGGAGACGATGGAGGTGGCCAACGGTAGTGGTGGCGGTGGCGACCATAGACGTTGGTCGACAATGGTTGTTGCTGGAGGCAGTCACGCCGTAGTGGTCTCGAATAGTGGTGGTAACTACTAAAACAAATATTCATTTCCGGATGCCGAGAGGCAAGTAATACGTCGGTATTTATATCATTAGACCAACTATAAAACAGTTGCACACATATTTGGATTAAGTAAAATAAATTAAAACAAATAGTTTAATGGATTAAAATACAAACCCGAAAAAGGATTACCGATTGCTAAGACATGTCCGTTGGTAAGCCGTTGGTTCTTTGTGACTGATCACCGACGAAATTCACTTTTTCTTTAAATATAATTTTTTAATCTTTTCCAACGGAAGATATCATAAAAAGAAACCAGAATAAATATATTAATTTATCCTCACCAAACTGTCAGAAACCATTTTATTTATTGAGGGACTTTTGACGGGTTTGCTTTTCGTCACTAAATGTAGAATTCCGTCAGTATCCCATCACAAGTCACCGACGATTGATTCGTCGGAAATGTCAGATTTTCAAGTAATGTTTCCACAACTTGGACAAATAGTAGTATCCTAATCCATGCCATGTTGTCTAAAGGCAACACAACGAACACATGTAGGGAACTTACCTAAATAGTTTTGCACCGCACAAATATATTGATCTTAATTGGTACGAGCCTGTTCCACTTGGTTTTTGGGTTAGATTTATCAACTTTACAATATTCGTTTTTAACTAAAGTTTCCAACTTTTTGACTGATAATCTCTTATTTTCGTCTAATGCCACCACGGCACCACCATTTGTCCATATATTTATAATTATAAAAGATGCAATTGTTACAATAAGATGATCATATTTGATAACTCGGTCAAAGAGGAACCCCTTGTAGTACTATTTTAATCCAATCCGAAACCCTAACTATAAAAAATTACTGAAATTATAAGTAAATTTTACATATTTGATAACTCGATCAAAGAGGAACCCTTGTACTAATTCAAACTATAAGTAAAATTTACATTTTTTCTTCATGATTTATTGTCTTTTGTTTGATTAAGTATTCATTGAAAACTGAAAAAAAATACACATTGAACACATTCAGCCGTAAATGGGGTGACACGAAACACGACCTGAACCCGTCATGAGAAAAATGATCCGACGCAAACCCGACACGAAAATAAATGAATCAAAAATGGGTTGACGTGAAATTGACACAAACCCAACCCAATCATGATCCGAACCACATGAATTGCGCCCCCTAAATAATATGGATCAAGGTAAGAAGCCAATATATGAAAACCATTTGGGTTTTACTCCCTAGTTTGGTTAAAAAACTATGTATAAAAACGCTTTTATATACGACATAGCTCACTTAAATAGTATAAGTATTAAATCTAATAAAAGATTTCGTAGATTCATTCTAATTAATTATAAATTAAATATGAATATAAAAGAAAAAGAAAGATTGACCGTTGAAAACGGTGCATATGATGATAACAATTGTATAAGTGCAATAAAGGATCATCTTGATTGATTCTGAAATGATATGGATCTAAATCTTTATACACCTTTAATTTTAATTTTAAACTAAAACACAATAAATGATATCCAAATTGCCAATAAGGGATCTATCGTTATTTGCTAAAAAATTTAGAGCATCTCCAACAAGTTTGCTATAATAGAAAAATTGATGTTTTTTTCCCCTAAATTGCTCCAACAGGTTTGCTAAAATGATTGCTAAAATAGAAAAAACTTGGGTTTTCTCTAAATTTAGAGAATTCTCTAAGAGCATCTCCAACAGGTTTGCTATATTTTTTCTAAAATAGCAAATGAAATGTCAAAATCTCTAAAATCATATTTTTCTATCTCCAACAGCTTTTCTATTATAGAGATTTTATCATCATTTATATTACTAAAATTATAATTACATTTATTATTCCAATGAACTTTTTAAAAAAATTTAAACAATCAAATTATTCTATTGGTGGGAAATATTAAAATAATATTTCTCTCTCTACTTTTAGAGATTTTAGAGAAATCTCTATATTTAGAGATTTCTCCAAAATTTTCTATTTTAGAGAATGGGATAGCAATCCTGTTGGAGCATTTTAGCAAACAAAACCTCACTTTTTTCTATTTTAGCAAACCTGTTGGAGATGCTCTAAATTCTCTAAAATAGGAGAGAGAAAATATTACTTTTTATTTTCCACCAATAGAATAATTTGATTGTTTAATTTTTTTAAAAAATTCATTGGAATAATAAATGTAAGGATACTTTAATAATATAAGTGATGATAGAATCTCTATAATAGAAAAGCTGTTGGAGATGGAAAAATAAAGTTTTAGAGATTTTGACATTTCATTTGCTATTTTAGTAAAATTATAGCTTTAAAGAATTTCTTTTATTTTCAATAGAATATCTTACATATTTTAATATTGATTATATCTTTTATTTATATATTAAATATATTTTTCTCTAAATTTTTAAAAGTTTTCTTATTGATGTTTTCATTTGATAATCCTTCTTTTGTAAGTGTAGGTAGTAAAAAGTTTGAGAACCATATGTATGCGACGGATACCTAATTTTACTATTTGAAATCAAACTGTATGGGGCGGTACCCGTACCGAACTGAACCGAAAAGGAGTGGGTACCCACGGTTCGGTTCGCAGGTGCCCGTATTTTGTCAAGTGTGTTTGATGTACGCAAATATATACTAGTAAATAAAGTTATTTTGTAACACACTAAAACAATTGACACTAAAAAATATTAGAAAATGAAAATAAGAGTATGAAAGATTGTCGTCGATACGGGTACGCAAAACGATTTAGACCGAATCTGATCGACAAACCAATGGCAGTGGGGGTGAAAATAGAAAACACGACATGTTATAGAGATTCTCTTAAAGATTAATAATTTTTTATTATGAAATATTAGTATTAATATATGTTTTAAAATTGTATATATGGAACGGGGCTGGTATCCTCAGGTAGTAAATTTAAAGACCCAAACCCGACCCGCGACTCAACGGGTACCCTTATTTTTGGGGTTTTCGGGTTACGAGTTACTCGAGTATTGGTTTTTCTCGGTTTCGAATCATACGGTTCAGTTCGGTTTCTTTGAACACCCCTATTCTTTTGGGATATTTTCATATTTTGAGAAGAAAAAACATCTTTCTCCTACTTTCTTCATTCTAGAGAAAATTTTGAAAAGCTAATGAAGCAAAATATAAGCTAAAAATCTTCATATTCTCCATTTTGGAGAAGTTATTGATTTCAAAAAGTAAAAAAGAGTTTCTGAAAATTATCTGCAAGTACATGGACCAAAGATGGAAATTAATCTAAATACTTTTCTTAGAGAGAGAGAGAGAGAGAGAGCAGGTAGGCATCGAATATGGAGACCCGCATGCCCTAGCCGGCTACACCCGCTCAAGTAGCGTTGTGCCGACCTCACCTGCTGCTCCCGAGCCCGTCAGCCGAGGGGCTACGGGTGGTCTTATATTTTTAATGCATTCCATTCCATCTTAGCACAATGGTTATCACCGCCACCAATGTTAGCGCCCCAACAATCACTACTCATTGTTATGTTCAACGAACCAAAAGCACATATATTCAATTTATTTGACATAATCCATTCCAATTTATGTCAACCAAATACATGATGAAACACAATTAATTATTCTAATTCATTCAGATTTTAATTCAGACATATTTTAGTTGATGAACGAAACAACACTTCTGAATTTCCTATATAGGAAGTATATATAACTCACAACAATATGCGATAATGCGTGTTGTGGTTTAAGAGAGAACATTAAAAAAGATCAATATATACGATCCAAATCATCCATCTATTTTAGCTCAATGGCTAAAAACAATCGATCAATCGAATAATGAATCTTCTTGGTATTAGGGAAGCTACATTGCCGCCGTTTTCAAACCTAGGGTTTTCGCCGCCGCCGTTTTCAACTTTTCGGCCGCCGCCGCCGTTGGATCGCCACCGGATCTGGTGAGGGGGGGTCGCTTTGACCTTCTCCTCTTTCCTATGGTGGCGGATCAACCGCCTGACCCTCCGGTTACACGCAACCGTGCGCGGAAGATCAAGGCAAACAAGGGCACGGTATCGTCGTCCCTTCCCGCTTCGCCGCTGGCCACCACAGCCGCCGTACCGGCGTGTGGTGGCGCTCATGACGATCGCCCCGCTGTGGGCTCCACGTTAGTGTCTTCGGTTAGCCAAACAAACACCATCGTTGCTGCCCTATCGCCGGATCGTTCTTCGCCGCCGCTGCCCGCTGCGTCCCTGTCGCCTGCTGCGGTGCCGCCGGCTTCACCGCCGGTGACCACAGCCTCCCCTGCGGTGTCGTCGCCCCCCTTGGTGGCTGGGGCTGGTGGCATTTCAGTTCAACAGTAGCTTGCGGCTGCTGCCGCCCCCTCGGGATGGTTTGTGTCGCGAGCGTCACCGGCCACGGCCGGGTTGTCCTCACCAGCTACGGCTACTACCACCACCGTAGCTCGGCCGGCGGTCTCACCGACAGGGACTACGGGAGTGATTGGTGATGATGTGGGTCCTTTTCAGCAGTTGCTGAGGGATGTTTCAGGTGCTCAGGGTCTTCAACAGCAGTCATCGATGTTGTCACGGCTGATGCCTTGTTTTCTTCATTCTTGGCCTCTCCGGTCGGGATGGGTTCTGGTTGTGGGGTCTTGCCTACGGCTACTAATTCGGAGACAGTCACCCTCTCATCCTCGGGTAGGTCTCTGAAGCCAAGAACAGATAAGTTTAATGAGGTTGGATCGAATACGAATAATGAACATAATGTGTCGGATGGAAAAGCACCAAATGCTGGTAGCTTTGTGGACTCTGGGGGTAAGGTTCACTTGCATGCTGATGAGACGGATGTTGCTCATAAGCCCGTGTCTTTTGCTGATCTTCTGAAGAAAAGTGCTAACCTAATGTGCGGTAAAGGTAAACTCACGTATTATCCTCCGGTAGTAACTGAGCTTGGCACTAGGCGTGCGATTATTCCTGATGAATTGGTCCAAAAGCAAGCCAGTGAGTGGGCTCTTACACTTGCTGGCTACTTTATTGGTAAAAGGCCTGCTTTTCCTTTTGTTCAGTATCATGCTAGACGAATGTGGAAAAAGTATGGTCTTACTGATGTTATTTTAAATGACTAAGGATATTTCTTTTTCAAATTTAATATTGATCAAGGATTAAACTTTGTTTTTGAAAATGGTCCGTGGTTATTTAATGGCATGCCAATCTTTATTCAGAGATGGCAACCGGGACTTTGTTTTGATAAGCCTGATTTGAAAACAGTCCCTTTATGGGTTAATATTTACGGCTTACCTTTGGATGTCTGGGATTATGAGATTATTAGTCGGATTGCTAGTGTCGTTGGGGAACCTATGTCGGTTGATCGTTACACGGATGAAATGTGTGAAACCAAGTCTGGTAGAGCTAATTTTGCCAGAGTGTTGGTTAATGTTTCGGCTGATTATGAGTTACCTTCGGATATTGATGCGATTATCTTGGGTAAACTAAGGAAATTCAAAACTGAGTTTCTTTGGAAACCTAAGAGATGTAGCCACTGTAAAGTGTTCGGTCATGATTTTGAGAGGTGTGTCATAAGGCCACGTACAACTGATGAGGTGAAAAGGGTTAACCCTGATGTTGGTGAATCCTCTAAACCTAAGGATGATGGGTTCAATTTCCCAAAGAGGAAAAAGAAACCCAAGCCGACAGTTGATCCTTTTGAAGTGGGGCCTAAGGTTGCTGGCATCAAAATCAACCAAATGTACGTGCCCAAAGTTATTTTACCTATCACTGACCCGCTTGATAAAGGTAAGGCTAAGCTTAATGATGATAACCCGTCTCCTAAGGCTCCTATTTTTAAGACTGAAAGGATTCCTATGCCAGTTAAAGTTTCTAATCAGTTTTCTATTTTAGAAGAGGACCCGCAGTGGATTTTGGACAAAAAAGAAGTTGATGATTTTGTTGGAAAAAGAGGTGTGGGACTTGAGCCAGTAATTATTAATTCTTGGAGTCGCACAAAGCTGGATTATTTCATTGGGATGTGGGAAAGAGTCTTTGGTAAGGAACCTGATGGTACATTAAGAGGATTTACCCTCCCGGATAGACAGACTATTAGTGATGATGATGGTTCAGACTCTGATTCTGAGGATGGTGTTGAATTTGTGGAGGATGTGCCGTCTGATGCAACTATGGAAACCCCGTATAGCACTTGGCTAAGGCAAAAACAAGATATTGATCGTAGGTTAGCTAAGAGGGATTGGCCTACTGCTACTTAGATGGCTACGTGGTCGGAGAAACAGGTGGTTTATTTTTTCAAACAGTGTGAGCAGCTCTCTGATGATGAGAGACAGCTGATTCTCAAGATGGAGCATTAGTTTTCCTTTATTTTTTTTGTTTCTTGGGATGGGGTTTTTCCTTTTGATTGTTTCTTTAGTGTTTTCTTTTTTTGTTGTGCCGCTTTGAGTCCCCCGGATTGTGGGGTCCTTAGTGTGCTATTTGTATTCTTGTCTTTCTTTTTTATAAAATTGCCAGGGTTCTACCCTTTCAAAAAAAAAAAAAACAATCGAATAATGAGGGTGGTTATAATTTAACAAATATAAAATCTACGACTGTAGGAAAAGTTAAATTCAAGTCCAAACCACCCGCTTTTCAAATTTAAGGATTAATAAGAAGAACTATTTTTTCTAATTTTCTAATCAAACCATGCAATAAATCAAACCATAAACATATTTAATACATTAAAACAAAACATTATGAATGATCATAAAGATCTTATGAATAAAATTATGTAATAAAACAAATTAAATAATTAAAATTGGTTAACAACCAATAATTTTTTAAACATAATCATAATATCACTATTACTAGCGTGATGTTTAATTAATTGAGACAAACATGCTCTCACCATCATTTATATCAAACAATTATGAGCAACCCCACATGGGTTGTGTGTATATATCTATATCTATACACATATATAAAACCTAATATATATCTAGGAAATTTGATGTGTTTTGGTCCTTTTGTGAAATTCTTAAAGCTAACATATCAACCAATTAAACAAACAGACGTGTCCCACAGGGAGCATGTTGGGTCTTGGAAGGATTTGGTTGATGATACTTTCCTCCAAGTAAATCACACTTTCACTTCTTATTTGTGTAAAACGAGGAGGTTTGCCCGCGCTTCGCTGTGGGTAGTTTTGTTAATATTATAAAGGTTCGTAGTTGTGAACAATATTTTAAAAGAAGTTACCTATTAAGAGCCCGAGTTTGAACGGGTTATAAACTGTGATAGATTTGATCGTAAGTAGCAACACAGCTTTATATGAAACATAAAGTTTGTACAAATGTTCTCAAACGAAAAGTTTAATAAAATAAATAAAAATAATCAAAAAATCAAAAAATTTAATTTTAGGAGATTTTAATAATACTAACAATTACCAGGAAGTCAAAAGACTGTTCATGAACAGTAGATACCGACACTTTAACATATTTCAGTCAATATACAACATATGACTAAAACGTAACATGAAATATAGAAAACTAAAAGGTATAAAGTGAATAAATATGTTCATGAACAGTGTTTTGGGGCTAAAATGTAATTTCTCCAAATGTCGATAGTTGCTGTTCATAAACAGTGTTTTGGCTTCATATAATCATACTATATATAGTATATAATAAAATAATTAGAACAAAAAATATTCAATATTAGGCTCATTTCGAACGTACAAAGTGTACGATTATAATGGCGTAATTTGTTTATATTAGAACATGTTTTTTCAACATGTTCCAACCAATATATGATATATGACTAAAACATAATATAAAATATAGAAAACTAAAAGTATAAAATAAATTTTATAAGTTTAAGAGTTAAAATGTAGTTTTTACAAATCGATTATAATGGCGTAATTTGGTAAACTTAAAACGTATTTTTTTAACATATTCCAACCAATATACGATATATGAGTAAAACGTAAAATGAAATATATAAAACTAAAAATTATAAAATGAATAAATATGTTCATGAACAGTGTTTTGAGGCTAAAATGTAATTTCTCCAAATGTCGGTAGTTGTTGTTCATAAACAATGTTTTGGCTTCATATAATCTATATAGTATATAATAAAATAATTACATCCAAAAGTATTCAATATCAGGCTCATTTCGAACGTACTAAGTGTACAATTATAACGGCGTAATTTTTTAAAATTAGAAAGTGTTTTTTTTACATGTTCCAACCAATATACGTATATAAGTAAAACGTAATATAAAATATAGAAAAAGGTATAAAGTGAATAATATTATATGTTTAGAAGGCTACTATGTAAACTTAAAAATAGGTATAAGATTACGGTTGGTTGGAGCGTATATATAATAAAATAACTACATAAAAAAATTCAATATTAGGCTAGGATATATGAGTAAAAGGTAAAATAAAATATAGAAAAGTAAAAGGTATAAAATAAATAAATATTATAAGTTTAGAAGGCTAATATGTAAACTTAAAAATATGTATATGATTAAGGTCGGTAGGAGCGTATATATAGTATATAATAAAATAACTACGTAAAAAAATATTCAATATTAGGCTCATTTCGATCGTATCGACGATACAAATATAACAACGTAATTTGTTAAAATTAAAACGTATTTTTTAAACGTCTTTTAGCCAATTTACGATATATGACTAAAATGTAAAATGAAATATTGAAAAGTAAAAGGTATAAAGTAAGTAAATGTTATAAGTTATATGTTTAGAGGCCTAAAATGTAAGGTTAACTACATCAAAAAATATTCAATATTAGGCTCATTTCGATTGTATCGGCGATACGAATATAATGACGTAATTTGTTAAAAACTAAAACGTATTTTTTTATCATATTTTAGCCGATACACCATATATGACTAAAACATAAAATGAAATATTAAAAAGTTCAGGGGCCAAAATGTAATATTGAAATTAAATGTAAAATGAAAAGTAAAAGGTATAAAATGAAAAATGTTATAAGTTATAAGTTTAGAGGCCTAATATGTAAGGTTAACTACATCAAAAAATATTCAATATTAGGCTCATTTTGATCGTATCCACGATACAAATATAATGGCATAATTTGTTAAAACTAAAACGTAATTTTTTTAACATATTTTAGCCGATATACGATATATGACTAAAACGTAAAATGAAATATTTCAAAGTTCAGGGGTTAAAATGTAACATTGAAATTAAATATATGAATAACCCGGCTGGAGGACGGGCGGGTCACAGCCGGGTCACCCATTGGGTTTGGGTCATTATAGGTGAGAGAGAAAGCTGGGTTTGGGGCGGGTCGTGGGGCGGGTCGGGCAATGTTTGTGGGGCGGGACGCCTGCTGATTGTATATAGTATATAATATATAATTAGGTTAGATATTGTTTTTCAAAGAATAACCTTTTACATCAAAATCTTGCTATCTTGATATAATAATATCTTACATCTAAAAAAGTTTTGAGTCACCTTCAATGTCTACTTATAGGTGTAATTTGTTTTTTAAAAAGTTTAAAGTCTAAAGTTTAAAGTCTGATTTTATATTTGAAAAAAATAAGAGAGAGATATTGCACCTCTTAAAATTTCAGAAAATGGTAAAAGGTATTTAAACATTTTTCTTAAAAATGAAATAAATAGTTTTAAGTCTACAAACCTCTTATTGTCAGACTTAGGAGGTTTTAAGAGGTATTTTTTTTAAAGACAAACAGATAAAAGAAATAGAAAAAATCATCTTGAACTTCGGAGAAATGCTCCAAATTTAACGTAGAGAGACTGTTAGCCAAAAACTTATTCAAGTAAGTGCTTACCTGCAATATTCAACACTATCATTTATTTACTGAGTAAAACATTAATCCACCAAAAAGACATTATATGCAACAATTGACTTGATAAGCGCCAACTGTGGAAAGTATCATCTCCCTCACTTATCGGGTAAGACTTTTGTCCTTGCCTTCGCGTCTACTGGGTAAGATTTTTAATTCTTACCATATGCTGGTAAGATAATGTAACTTGGTAGCTCGTAAGTGCTTACCAAGTAATGATTGATAAATTCCCCGCCAATATTAAGAAAAGAATATATTATTTTAATTGTTTTCATCAATTGGTTTGAATATATTATAATCTTTTATATTGTTTTTCGAAAGTGTATTCGGACGATGTAATTATAAGATATTGTAATAATATAATTAATGTCAAAATTACTAAAAATTATAGTTGTTGAAGTTGATTTAAACATTTTTGAAATTTGATTTTGATGCTTTGTTTTAAAATATATATATATATATAATATAGTAGTTGAAGATACTTTAACATACTTTCACTTAGGGGTGTTCATTTTACCGCCCAACCCGCATAACACGCCCAAACCGCACCGCATCGCACCAAACCGCGCGGTTTTGAAGCCTTTGCGGTACGGTTTACGGTTTGTATTTTTTTATACCGCACATTGCGGTTTGGTTTGCGGGTTTTAATTGTCCAAACCGCGGTTTAACCCGCACCACACCGCACCACACTTTAGTTATATTATTTATTTATATATATAATAAAGTTTTAGTTATGTTATTTATTAAAATAGTTCAATAATGTCATTTTTTAATAAGGTAATTATAAAAACGTTAAACAAAAAAGGAAGTAATAAAAATGTCTACTATGATTGTCTAACCTTAAAAGGAATACGCCGTCTCCATCTAGTTCATCTTAAATTCTCAAGAGTCGGAAGTTGATCAAAGTTGAAAGGTGAAGCTCAATCGATTGTTTTAGAGTTTTTGTTGTTATCTTAGTATATATTATTTGAAAGTTTTTATACTTCATATTTTCATGAAGTATTTTGTTTGAAGTTTGGACTATGAAGCATTTTTTATGAAATTTTCTTTGTTATTTTTCATGCAACATAGAATATATAAACCGCAAAACCGCATTGTACCGCACCGCACCGCACCACACCGCATTTTGCGGTTTGGGGAATGCACGGTTTGGTTTTGGTTTGAAAAAATGTCCAAACCGCAAATGCGGTTTGGTTTGTGGGTTTGGCTCTAATCCGCACCGCACCACACCGCGAACACCCCTACTTTCACTTCTATCTTTCCTAAAATGTTACTAGTTATTTTTTTCTCATAGATATATGATTATAGTTCCAAATAAATCTAGAACCAGAAAACTTGATTATTTTAGGAATAAACGTCTCAACATTAATGATACTTACAAATATATAATGTTGTTAAAGTTGATGTAACCATTTTAAAATTTTATTTTTAATCTCTATTTTAAAAATTATAATGATATTTGAAGATGTTGTAACACACTTTCACTTCTATCTTCCATAAAAAAGTACTAGTTTTTTTTCATATGATTTGTGACCACACTTTTAACAAAATTCATAACTTGTTTTAAGAATAAAAGTCTAAATGTGTAATGATTATTATTGTATTGCTATTAGAATAAAATAATAAAAGTAACGTTATGATGAGTTAGATTGAGTATGGATATACCTTAATCAAAAACACTAAAATAATTATGGTTCACTTTTAATAGTAGAAAGAATATATGTTCTAATGATGTGTCATTGAGTTTATACGATGTGGATCGTATTCCATCTCCCATATCATGTTTGATGGCTCGAGGGTCGAGGGTCTTGATGTGTCTTGAGTGCGAGGAGTAGTGTGTAGTACATGCAAGCCTAGACAACCTCTTACTGATAACAATTAGGATAACACATGTCTATCATGTAATTATATTCCGATCCTCATTGCATATGCATATATAGAACATGCTCTCAACTTCTCTTATTTTATGTTTTCAAGGGGAATAACAAGTTGGTGGAACAATCTTGCTTAGAAACATAAAGAGAGGAAATGATATTCCAAACATAAAGAGAATAAATAAAGGTGCGTCAAGGTCAACTTTTGTTCCTAAAGTCAAGTGGGAGCAATTGGTATCTCCTAACTTCCAAAATTTACACAAATTTATTCGAAATTTCAAATTGTTGGGATAAATTTCCAAATGAGGCATCTTCATCTGTTTTCCGACAATTATGTTGTCATGATATGATATTTGAATATACGAGTAAATTTTTATTTATCAAATGTATACTGCAATCATTTTTTGAATCCAAATGACACTAGGACACGATGTATACAACTATAAAAATCAGACTTAACTTATTTGTAAATAGCTCAATATTTAAGATGAGGTTGAGAATCATATACAATTACCAAGGGTTGATCATCATTGTAACCTTAAATAAAGATTATCTTAGTTGACATTCAACAAAGTTAAGACTTAGGCTATTTAAGTAGTTGATAGCTGAAAAATTAGTTGTTAACTGATAGCCTAATTTGTTTGTTAAATATATCTAGTATAATAAATGATATTTCGAAAATTTAATTGAAAAAATAAAAGAGTCATCATAGGGGAAAAAACTTAGATCTTATAAAGACAATACTTGATTTCAATTTCTTATTTCTAATTAACCAAGTAAAGTTTTTTTTGGAAGGAAATAAAGTTTTATTTTTCTTCAGTAAACTCAAATATACAAACGATAGTTGTCAAACATGACCTTATTGACATCAACAACATCCTACGAGGAAAGGTGAGCCTTTGAATGTTAGATCTTTTAAACCCTTACTGTTTTCTTCTACATATTATGGATATCACTTTGATTTAAACTTATTATTGACCTTTTTGATCATCGTTTTTTTTTTGTAACAACTAAATGAATCGATCATATTTTTTTTAAACATAATATTTTTCAGAATGAATAAATTTGAATAAAAGGAGTATTTTACACTTTTGTTTGAGTGATGTTTAAGTTTTGAAGAGGAAGAGATGAGGATGAGTTCCAACCTTTTTACATGTTGAAGGTGACATGAGAAAGCTGCCCCTTCCCTTCCCTTTCAAGTAACCACTCTTATATTATAATTTACCATATACTTTTTCTTCAACTTCAACTTTAAAAAGTACTTGAATATTATCAATCTCGGCAATAGATTAGATCTTTTAGCAAGAAATCAAGTGTTCATTTCACATATAAACAGGATCCTTTACACGACCACATGTACCAATCAGGCCAAAGGTACGTATATCATGGTTTATGAACAAAAAAAAAATGAAACTATTAGACAAAGTAGATATAAATGTTTTTATATCTTTACATATACTACTAAAAACTTCTAATCTGTTATACTCTTGAATCATACAAATCAATTTAATTAAAATCATATAAAAATATAAAAAAATAGTGTTCCCTTATACCAAGTCAATCTTATTTGGCTCAAAACTACCAACGATACAAGCAATGATTGTTCTATAATAGAAAAACGTAGGTCCAAATTTCTTTCTTATATCGTGCCTACTAGATGAGGGTGGATGACAACCATATGGGATACATATATCATTAAATTGAGGTTTATCTTCCATCCAAGCAAACTCTACTTTATGGCTTTAAATGTAATACAAGCAACAAATCATAATTCATTGGATTCTTGATGGACTAAACTTTTAGTGTTGTATTACTCTATCCATCTCTAGAGCATTATTTGATAAGAAAAGATCAGATCATCTAATAATATAACACAATAAATCTAAATACTAAATGATCATATCAATTGTTATCTAAATTTTTTACGGACCATAGCATATATTTTCTTGAAAAAATAAACATGAATTTAAACATGTATATACAAATTTGTAAGAATGGTTGAGATAACATATAAGTGTTCAATTGTGATTAAAAATATAACAATATCTTAGAAAATAATTGGATATAAATTGTGTGCAATCAAGCTCATCATGTTCACTTAGAATCATGATTCCAGCTAAATCATATACAAGAACAAAGGGTATTTGATGGGGTCTCAAATGTCACATGGGTTGGTGTTTTTTTCTTTGAAAGTAGATCTAGATCACCCAATCAAGGTAGGGGTGGACTTTGCAAACAAGTTGAAATTATTACAACAATGGCCACTCAACCATATTCATCTTGTTATAACCACCTTACACTATGATAAAATGACAATTTCAAAACTAAATATCGCAAAGACTGATTCTCTTACTCCTTATCTCTTCTCGGTAAATCCGTTATCTCAGTTAGTGTACTTTTCTGATATGTATTTATCCGATCACTACCAACCTTTCAAAATACGTTAAGCTTGTCTTAGTTATGTGGAGGTGTGTTTTAAACATATATCGTAAATTAGTTGTACCAAATATGTCAAAGACTAAGGCTATTCTAAATAAATATCCATGCATCATTAGTTTCTTTATGGGTGAACTAAAACAACAACGATAACAAGTTACAACTTTAAGGATCAACTTATCTAATACCTAAAAAAGAATTATTTTGGCCAACAAATTGAAAAGTTATTTGTGCATTAATTATCATATTTTGTTGCTTTGAAATTTTATATCACACTTCATCATGGGAAATAAAAGTATTATACAAATCTCTCATCATGGCAAATGTTAGCTATTATGCAAGTCCATCACAAATGGAATCTTAACTAAAATGGGTTTCTTAAAATATTGAGAATGTTTTTGAAATTCATGACTTTAGTTTAAAGTACCACCCATGTTATATTGATTCTATATATTAGACTACCAATTAAAGTAAAAAAACATTGAAATTCAAACTATCTAACATTGACATAATTTGGGTAGGTCAACAAATACAATTTTTATAGTTAAGAGTTAGAAGTTAGAAGCAACTTTAGTGATTTGGTTTGCAAGATTGGTGAGGTATGAATGGACCAAACGCTACTATTATAATTCTTTAATGCTTGAGGAGTTAATTTGAATACATCTTTAATTGTTAGTAAATATATGTAGGATTTCAATTTATATTGATTATGAGTACGGGTTTCTATTATGTTGGATCATAGAAAATAAATTGTTAATAGCATATATGATCCTAGGTTTGTTTGATTCAACAAGACTCACAATTAATTCGTTAATCATATATATACTATTGATCTGACTTAAAGTTAATAATATTGAAAGTGTTAATTCAGTATGTCGTTGGAAGGAAATTTTACAAAAAAAAGTTTTTTTTCAAATTTGCAATCCTAATTAAAAAACACAATCTTTCTTCTATGAAAGCCTCCAATAAAATTTAATAATGTTAATTCATGTAAACATTTTATCCATACAAAACTTAATGAAAAACCAATCAAACAGTTCTTAATTATTATATATTCTTCATGAATGTTGTATTATTCTTACAAGAAGGTCAATCCATCACATGAGCATATCATTAGGGTAAACAAATCATGCACAAGACTCTATGAGCTAGTAGCTTTTTTTTTACCAAAACAAAGTATTTTAATAGCATATATAATATTGAGGTGTTATAAGTCAAAATATAGCTAGAACACGTATTATTCAACACATGTATATTCATTTTCAACACCACACTCCACCAGTTTGTTACGTACCAAAAATATTGACGTCTAAAATGTAATAGATGATAGACACTAAGCTTACTGTATTACTTACACTTAAAAGAATACATAGTATACCCACAAACTACTTATTTTTAAAATGTAATTAAAATAAACAAAATATTTTCTTCATTACATATTCTTCAAAATTACGATTCTTTTATTTGTTAGTGTCCACGTCATTTGTTTATTTTATTAAATTAAATATCTAAAAATCCATAAACTAATAATTGGTATTTGGGTTATAATGATGGATATTAAAAAGGAAAAAACAAGAGGGTTGGAACATGTTGGCTTGATTTGCGCAAACCAACGGTGGATCCGTTTCGGGTCCTATGTTTTATTGTTCCGCACTTCTTTTTTCCCTAAATTCACTCCCAACAAGATTCAACTTTAACATAGGGTGAATATGATATAATACTATATTTGATAATAATTAAATTAATAACCCATTATAACTTTTTTTAAGAGTGTTCGGGCCAAAACCCGACTAATCCTCAACAATTTTGGGGGTTAAGCATGACATCACTTAAATGTCTTCAAACATGCATACGGAAAGGCTCGAACTCGGTTACGGCGCTATTATCCCCCGAGCGAGAACCAATCTTCCACAGCACTAGAAGACCATTATAACTTCTTTTATTGGTATATATTGATAAGATTTTATACCAATATCTTAAAGTTGAAACTAACAACTTATTTGAATTGATATATTTATTAAGTAGAATCTAGATGTACTAAATTTTTTTTTGAACGGCAACCAATTTATTAAAACACGAAACAAAAGTGACGAGGCGTCACCAAAACCAACAGCAAACAGATCATCCAAAACAGTACCGAAAAGAACAATACAAAAATTACAATTCGAAACCAAAATACACCCTTTCGCCAAACCAAAACCGAGCACTCGCACCCGACTACCGAGTTCTTCAAAAACGTCCACGAGCGTTCTAGATGTACTAAAATTATTAAGTAAAATAAACGATACGCTGATATGTGTTATAACATTTATCCATATCAACACAAGTTTTTCATAATACACATCCAGTGATAATAGTGTTTGGCAAACTAGCTGATAAGCTAGTTGTTGATTAATATGCTAACTAATAGTTGATAAACTAGCTTATAAACAAATTATGTTTGACATAACTAGCTTATGAATATATAAAATGACCAAAAAAAAGTATTTATAATGTATAATAATTATATTAATAAGGGTATAATTAAGAAAAAAAATACAAAAAAGCTTCCAAACTGATACTCTAAATAGCGTCTCAATAAGCTAGTTTATGGTCCATCTAAACACTAGCTTATAAGCTAGTTTATATTTGCCAAATGCAACCTAAGTTTTATGCAGTTGGTAACCACTAACAACTAGATTGACACCGATTAATTCGATTAACATCAAGATTGATTGGTTTGTCTTGATACGACCCGTACTTTAATATATAAGTTTTTTTTATTACATGCCAACATATATTACATTACATATCTATCTATATATATATGTGTGTGTTTGACCATATTGTCCCCCACACCGATTGGTTTAGTGGACCCATACTGTGTTTACAATGTTGACCCGAACCGCAACTCCCGATAAAGTACATGGGTGATTTTGGAACTTAGCTTTACAAAGTATATATTAAAGTGTCTTTTATTTGGTAACATCCATTTTTATTATTGAAATTTGTATTTTTTTTAATCATCGACCTCCTCACAAATTTAATAACAATTATTATTTTGATATTAAACCAAGTTGTTCCAAATCAATACCAATGCTTACATAAGTTAGGCACACATGCAAGTGGTCGTTTACACGTTCATCTAAATATATGTGTCTCATTTATTTGTTTTTTTGTTATTAAACATAAAATATTTGTCGTTAAATTTATTCTATAAATATCTAACGAGAGATAGTGATGATATTCGATACCAATCATATGAAGAAATTCTAATAAATATTAAGTATTAACATAGTTTATTTTACTTCTAAGTCGATGGTTAAGATCGTCAATGCACTATGTAAAATGTGACGTCAAACAAGGACGTTGTCCTTGTGGAACAAACGATTGTAAGTACAAATATTCACTAGTACAAAAACTCACATTTGCCACGGTTAAAAACCGTGGCCATAGGTCTTTAGTCACAGTTTTTCATTTTTATCAAAGCGTAGCCTATTCTCCCGTGACCATTGATACCCTTTTGGTCACGCTTAAAATGTGTCACCAAATCAAATGAAAAACCATAGCCATAGTTTAAAAACCGTAGCTATAGGCATATCCAATTTTTATGGTATTAGAGCATTTTACCTAAAACCGTGGCCATAAAGTACCTTTTGCCACACAAACTCACATTAAACGTAGCATTTAGTTATCTTTTGGTCACACAATATAAAAAAAAGCATGACAAAAAACTACCTATAGCCACATAATATTTTTTAATGTAGCCGATGATTGCTCTATAATCATGTATATTTTTTTAACGTCGCCATGACTCGAACTTGAGACCTCATCTTTGATAAGGAATGGACCAACCACCAGGACAATACTGATTTTGTTAAAAGTATCTCATTAAATATTAAAAACAATAGCCAAATTCATGACATATAGTTACACTTAATTTTTAGAAACATGGCTATAAGTACACATATATTTTAGACACAAAATAAACCATGGCTAATTCAATAGTTACACTTATATTTTAGAAGCGTGAGTATTAAATGCCTTTTGGTCATGCGAAATATTAAAAATTATGACGTTAAACTATTTATTAGTCACACAATTGATTTTGTAGAATCGTAGCCATTGGTCAGCTTTTTAAGACAATAAAATTATTTTAATCATGGTTTTAACTATATTAATAGCTACACACATTTCATATTAACTGTGACGAAATCATCACATATTGTCACGCTTCATACGATAAACCGTGACTACTGGTTATCTTCTTGTCACACAAAATAATAAAACTATGACTACAAATACCCATGACTTTTGGCTACGTTTTACAAATCTTCGTGGCTAAATGTGTATATTCTTTTGGTCACGGAAAAATGACTTCATGAGGCCATACGGGGTCTACAGTCACAAATAATACTTGTCACAAAAAAACCGTGACTATATGTATGTCTACGGCCACGGTTTTTAATTGTTACTTGCCACGACAAAAAAATTGTGGCCATACGAACAATTTAGTCACGGTTTTGTTTAAACCATGACATTATGTTTAAACATGTTTTCTAATGGTCATGGTTATTGAGTTACATCGTGGCTAAAACAATACTCCAAGTTTATTTATGACTTTTAGTCACGGTTCTAGACCTAACCGTGACTAATATGAATTTCAAAACCGTGGCAAAAAAGCATTTTTGTACTAGTGATTATAATGTAAGTAAAAAGAAGAAATCGTAAGCAAATTTCTAATGTCGCTAGTTGTGAGTTGGAGAGCGTAACATTGTCGTGAGTTAACACTGTCGTGAGTTCTTGAGAGCCTCGAGAGAATTTCCAGTTAATTGTCTCGTGTTTTGTATCTCCTCCAGTGAAACTCTTTGTATGGTTTTATAGGTATATGGATCTTTAACGTGTCTTTAAAGGTCTTGATTGTCATAATGTTTGTAACAGTTTAAAAGAACAAATTTGTCTTTATCGCAGTCAGCTATGTTTTTCCATAAATGTAGAAGATCATGTACTTAAGACATCAAAGGAACACTTAGTCGTAAATTTCTTTTAATTGACGCCATTTAAGTAGCTTACAATGGATGATGGATGACAATGTTGGGAGGTTTGAGCTGACTTGATCGTTAGTTGAAAGTTGATAATTATTTGATGTCCATCGCTAGTCGTACGTCAAAGCTTATCTTATGACCATCGATGAAAGTGACGACAAGGGTTATAGATACGAGTGCTCATCAGGACCCTATCTTAATACAAGCTTTTTTCATAAAAATTTCTTCAATATGGTCAGCCGTTGATCGAGACTTACGAATTTTACCTAAACAATAGACTTGTTAATTCCATCAAGTGTTAGTTTTTCTTGAGTCCATAGTAACAAAATAATCAATTTTTACACGTTTGGTTTTGGTAGCAATTTTAGAATCCGATTTTAACATATTTTACACGTAGTTTTCATGAAATAAAATTGAAAAATACGAAATAAAAATGCATCACACTTTAAGATATCGTTTGATTCAATTAGCCTTCCATAATACATTTGTTACTCCATTTATATGCAAGCACCAAAACTACTAAAAGGGACACAATTGTCTCATCACAACTCACAAGTGCTCCATTATAAATTTATAATGCTTACTAAAATATGTTAAAAAGTATATAAATGTATATGTATTATTTGATGGTTAGATAGTTGATATATAAGTATATAATAGAACTGGAAGCCCAATAAAAAAGCCCAAAATTTTACTTAGGCTTGATCCACAAACAAATCTTTTGGGTTATTGTTGTAAAATGTAAACATGAGGCCATATTGCTAACATAAACCCGTTTTCAATATACCTTTTGTAAATGTGTGTGTATATGTATAGACCAAAGGATAATATGAGAAGTTGAGTTTAATGTGAAAAATAGTTTTAAATTGTTGATATTTTTAAATCACATGCATTTTCATGATTTGCATTTTAGAAGGTAATTTATCTGATGCATCTTAGTGCATTTTGTCCTAATGTTCATCAACCTCTCATCCAATAGTTAATGAACAGTTTTCATGTTAAATATTTCAAGCATGCCAAATGATTTGCATGACGGTTAAAATGTTAGTGAGGGTCACGTGCTAGAACACTGATACTATCACACACTCCATAACTGCATATTGACAATACACAAATTCAATACATGTTCCGTAAGTTTTTTTCCTTCTATTTACTCAGTTTGTTCAAATCTAATAGATCAACCTTTGTATTATGTCAGTCTAATAATGATATTTCAGATGTTTTTGTTGCTTGTATCTAATTAGAAAGTATATTAATAGCACTGATGCGATGTTTATATAAAATGTGTTTATGAGTTAAACCACAAACCCATTTAGGTTAAAACTAAATAGTCCTATCTGTATAGAGGCAAGAGTTTCATCATGGGGGATTAGTGCATAGTATCCATAACTACCCGGGTTCAAACCTCGCATGGGTAAGTGGCGATATCCAGATCATGGGTCTGTCACATATTGTACCTTTAATTGAGCTAGGTCGTGGTCAATAGGGATTATTCAGATGCCCGAATGAATCCCGGATACCCCACGTATGTGTGTATGTTAACTTGCCGTTAAAGATTTAAACTTCAGAATAATAAATGATCTTGATGTTAGTTAGACAATTTTTTTGATTCTTTATAATGTTGATGAATATTTTAAGTTAGATAAAAACTCTTGAAAAGATTAAATTTTTTTTAACAGCAAAAGAGGGGAAGCTAGGGGTGAGCACGGTTCGGTTCGGTTTGGTTTTTGGCCGGAACCGAACCGAAAACCGAGCCGTTTCGGTTTTCGGTTTTTTTCGGTTCGGTTTTCGGTTTTTTTGGTTTTCGGTTTTTCGGTTTTTTTCGGTTCGGTTTTCGGTTTTTTCGGTTTTTTTTCGGTTTTTTGGTTTTTTTTTTTTTCGTTTTTCGGTTTTTTCCCCCCGGTTTTCGATCTATAACTCTATGTTTCTTCCATTTCTCAACTGGTTGGTGAAACGGTTTGACTTTCGGTTTTCGGTTATCTTTCATATTTTCAACTATAAAAGTATAAAATAATAAAATTACGTAAGTTTACGAATCGTCAAAATACAAACAAGATGTTTCAGACGTTAGGATTGCTTGTTTCGTGAAAGATCAAGAGGAAATCGATAACAAATATATATATATATATATATATATATATATATATATAGGGGTGGGTTCAAATGTGAACCACTTTTTGGTTGTGAACGTGAGGACAACCGAGAGCGCGACACGTGGCGGATGACTAGGGGCCATGTAAGATCCACGGCGGATGACTAGGCGCCACGTAAGATCCGCGGCGGATGACTAGGCGCGATTCATGGGAGGGCATTGAATTAAAGAGGGGGACCACACTTAAAGCCGCCACGTGTCGCGCTCTCGGTTGTCCTCACGTTCACAACCAAAAATTGGTTCACATTTGAACTTTCCTCTCTCTATATATATATAAGATGTTTGAACCTTCCCTATATATATATATATATTATAAAATTTTAAAATAATATAATATTTTCGGTTCGGTTCGGTTTTTTTCGGTTCGGTTTTTGAGCCAAAACCGAAACCGAATCATTTGGTTTTTCGGTTTTCGGTTTTTTTTCGGTTTTTTCGGTTTTCGGTCCGGTTTTTGCTCACCCCTAGGGGAAGCCAAGGAGGAGCTTCGACTCGGCCATCACCCCTCCCAAACAAACCCCGTGAATTTATTACGCAACACTAGCGAGAAGCTAGAAAAAAAGAAACAAAGAGTTACAACGATAACAACGGATTACAACACCATGAACCCCATAAAATGGAACTGTTTTTAGATCTAAATTTAATCCAAGTATAAAGAGAAGCTTGAAATTCATCCATCACCATCGGCGCCGAGTATTGTTAAAGACAACATTATTTCTAGCTTTCCACACGAACCAAGGAACACACCCTACTGTAGTCTCCATGAACTTTTTTCCTTTGTCTGAAGTGTCGTGATTGATCAAGCTGGAAATGAGATGATCCAACGAGGTATGTTGCTCCATACTTAACTTACACCATTTGAAAAACCATTTCCAGACTTCAGATACCACCGTACATGAATGGAAGAGGTGTTCCACAGTATCTTCCTCGACTGAACATAGAGGACACACATCCGAAGAAAGCGATATAATCTCGATCTTAGATTGGAACGAGCCGGAATACGATTGAGCAACAATCTCCATACAAAGCAATTGTCTACAATATTATACTCTTGTCATTTATGATGTCTAATTATGTAAACTAGTGTGTGGACCGCACGTTGCGTGGTAGCGAAATATTCTTTAAAGAAATATTTGTTCTTCGAATACAACGTAATTCTATTAATTAAAATGAAGAATGTATTTTTATAAGTGATACATTTTCATATTTTTATGTTTGTTTTTTTGTTATGAATAGTTTGAAATGCATCGTTAATAATCTTGTGGTTATACATTTTAAAACACAAGCAACATGTCATATAGTCATATCATTATTGTTGTTATGAAATATTCGACAAAAGGTAATCAATGACTTGCAACAATTTTGTATCAACTCTATTGTGAATAAAAAAATCATTATTTCATTATAAAAATTCATCTTCTCAAGATAAACAAAAAATATGCTATAGAATCATCATGAAAAAATACGGTGAATGGATGATCTATCATAAGTTGTAGACTTGTAATATAAATAGTATGGAGATGAATAGTAGGTGGGGAAAATGAAAAGATGGTGTTAATTGCATACATAAATAACCATCAATTTTGATGGAAAATTATTGATTGATTATATTAAAAATTGTAAGACACTCAAATTATATATGTGGATGTATTTATATTATGTAAAATGATAAAAAAAATGAAAGGTTGAACTCATTTAATGATATGTTTTTTTACTTAAAAAAATTCAAAATTATGAGAAAATTAACCCCCCACCATTAACTACTTTATTTATGAAATTCATAGTAATAGAGATACATGTCCTACCAAGCCATACAATTCCCAACTCTGTTGATCCTAAAAACTCAAAATTAAAAGAGTTTAAGTATGTTGATGCTAATGGGGAACCACTTCAGTATGGGTACCTCAAAAAGGGAAGGATCACATCTCTAAATCTGCAGAAACTGATATGATGGGATCTGGAGTTAAGGGGGAGTTTGAAAGTGAGAAAGTGGTTCAGACAACAACAGTAACAAAAACCAAATAAACTTAACTCCTTGATTTAAGAAGTTAAGTTAGGGGGAGATTGTTAGGTTTTTGGAGTTACTGTTGCTAGAGAAGAATTACTACTGCTGGTGTTAGTTACCACTGCTGGTGTTAGTTACCACTGCTGGTGTTAGTTACCACTGCTCGTTACTACTGCTCGTCGAGAATAAGGAAAGAAGATATTGTTGCTGAATCAAAATAAGGAAAGGATATTGCTTGGAACAAAAGATAAGGACTTGAAGATAATTATGGAATTAATTCAAGAGATTGATCTTTTATGGAATGAAGATATCTACCAAGATTCTGAAGATAATGAAGATTTAAAAGATCAATTTATTTTTTGTAATTATCATTGTAATCAAGTCTTGTATAAATAGATTAGTCATCTAGTCTATTAAAAATACGAATTGTTCTAGTTTTCTTTTGATAGAAAAGTTTAGCCTCAAGATTATTCTTGATTCCTACAATAGAGAAGTATTGTACGTTTGTTTAAATTTGTTCAAGCAAATTGGGGCTTTGTTTGTAATCATTCAACAGAAAAGCAATTCCAAAAGCAGTTTCAATTTCAATTCATTATTGTTTTCTTGTTGTCAAATATTAAGGTGTTATTCCGCGACTTCCTTAATATCTTGGTTCTTATTCTTTCTTGTTACGAATTTCGATCCTGACATATTTAATGTAACATCCCAATTTCCAAAAACATTCATTAAAAAGAAAGTAACCAATATTCTCATCACAAGCGGAAGCTCGTCCAATTTTACATCTCAAAACAAACAAGTTGAAACTTCAAACCATAAACCAATCCGATCTCAAAAGTAGATGTTTATGAAAAAGTAATAGAAAACTGGTTTTGAAACATAAAAGAGTTCATCATCATGTAATTCTTGTCCTCTCAACCATCTTGACTGAACCGCGGTCCCGGAGCTTCAAACGGCAGCCTTCTCCTTTCCCTTACGGGAAGCACCTGACACTAAAAAGATAAAACAACAACGGGGTAAGCATAAAGCTTAGTGAGCACACACATAACCACTTACCATCATGCAACATAATCACTTCACAAGCAATTAACATAACATGCAATCTCCAACCTTCCCTACGGCTCAACGCCATTAAGGAAGGACATATGACACTGGTACCAGGCCTCTCCAAGTTCCCTAGGGGTATTACTACCACCATAGGTACTCTCCCAAGTTCCCGAAGGAATACATCACATAATCACATGCAAACATAACCATGTACACATAATAACAAGGGTTAAGTGAGGTACTCACCTGTCGGTTGCTAGCAAACAAGACTCTCCACAAGTTAAAACGATCACTTGTAAACACCTAAGCAAGCATAGAAACATAACTCGTCAACTTAGTCCAAAAAGGACCACTTGACACTCCATACCGAAAAGCTAGCCTTAGACATAGCTAGGCTTGTCCAAATGACCCCAAACTCTAGACCTCATCCTCTTATAATATCCCTAACATGATCCCTTAGCCCAATTTCCAAAAAGAGAAAAATATTTTTTGAAAACGGGCAGAGAGTTGCGCGGCCTGCTCCCGCGACCTCAGGTCGCGGGGCCAGGTCGTGGGCTTTTCCAGCCTGCACTCTCTCTCGCGACCTGCCTCGATTTCAGTGCCCAAACTCCAATTTCATACCATAACACTTCAATACACGATTTCTTAACATCTAGGGTCGATATCTAGCAAATATATACAAGTAATTCGACCCTAGAACCTCCCAATTACATCAATTTGATGATCCAAAGATCACCAATCCACACCCCAACCCTAGCCATCATAAGACTTCAAATTAGACCACAAAAAGACATCTAATCAACAAGAACGTTCTTACCTTAAGTGCAATTAGCGTAATTGCTAACACACTCGACAACCACAAGCCTCAATTTCTCCTTGCCTGCCTTCCTTCAAGCGTACCCTAACTCTCTCTTTCGTACGTTCTGAGAAACTGCCTGGAGAATAAGGGTTTTCACTCTTCTATACACTCCACTCCTTCACCCTTGTACTTACATAAATCACATTTAGACCCTTCAACTCCTAAAACATGACAAATAAACACTTAAACCATCTAAGTCAACTTATAAGGGAAAAAGTAAAAACGGGTGTTACATTTAAATTCTTAAATTTGAAAAAAATGACATTGTAAAATCTTAGAAAAATATAAAACAAAAGAAATTAAGATAAAGTCACATATAATTTGCTTTGGAAATTAAAACATAGGAGCAAAATATCGAAAATTAAGTTCAATTATTAATATTTAGTCAAACTACAATAATTAAATAACAACAAAATAAAGTTTTAAAAAGTAAGATTAAAAGACATCGATTATTCAAATGATTAAGAAAAAAAAATCATCAGAAAAAAATCAGATTTATATGACGTAAAAAAAAATTAATGACGTAAAAAATTTTAACTACCTAAAAACCTCTGTTTATAACATGCTTGTTTTTACATGATTTTTTAAAATATTGTCATATAAAATTTCTAATGTGACACATTGTATTATAAATGTCTAAAAAAACTTATTAGAATGCCAAAAAAAATCTTGTGAGACTGATTACAACGTCTTTAGATAAGACGTTTTATCTTATGGTCTTATTAAGTTTTATAAAGTGACTTATTGAAATGTTTACTTTTTTTCATCACATAAACCTAACTTTGTTGTAATGCTAGTCTTTTTTTAACTGTTTGCAAAATTGGTGTTTATTTAATCTTAATTATTTATAATTTGAAACCGTCCTTAAATTTTGTTTTGCTTGCATATTACAGGTCCCAAATCAAACGATATGTGATGTTATCTTTATTTTTTCAAACTTAAAATTTTTGAACATTTTGTTTTTCTAAATTTAATAATATTTTAAATATATATATATATATATATATTATATTTAATACGAATTTTACTTTAATAATTAACTTGTCATTAGATGTATATAAAAATTTGATAAAAAAATTAGAAACACATAAATGACATAAATTTATTTTCGAAAGACTATATCTTTTGTCCTTATAATTTTTTCAATGAGATAATTAACCCTTCATGATGAATGCTTGTTAACTTTGTTAAACAGAGATTTGTGGATGATATGAAAAAGAAAACTTAGGGGTCATATATGTAGATAGTTTGTTTTTGGAACCGAATTCAAAATTTGAACAAACCACATGACACATCCGTGTAATTCACTCTTATTATTTTAATGTTAGTGAAATATAATGAAACACATGCTTAAATTTTGGAGTCAGTCCCTAGCTAAATAATATATGTTGAGGATCCATAACTTTTCCTTTATAAAACTACCATAGTCCCTACATTTTAACCATTATTAAAAACTAATTCGTCTATTAATCAACTATTTATAAATATTGAAACTATTTTAATAGTGATTGGTTATATGAAACAAAATAAACAAAAACATTAAAAAAAATCATAAACCAACAAAATTTTAGAGCATATATATAAATTTGAATTTTCCTATGTGAACAATATGATAAAAATAAAGAATGAACTTACTCATGACACATCAATGACACATCAACGATTGTAATATATTTGAAATTCTATTGATGAATAGTTGTTGCAAGCAAAATTAGAAACAACTATAAAAAGTATACCATTGATTTCATTGAAAATATATAAGAAACATAAAAAGACCTTAGTTAAATAGCTAGACTTTAAAAGCCTCAACAAAGTTCCTACAAAATGCATATATGATTAATGATATATGGTATATGGATTAGTTTTCTCAAAGTAATCGAAAGAAAAAAAAACAACAGAGACGAAATAAACAAAAAAAAAACTTTAAAATCTTAACAAAAGGTAAAAGGGATGCATACTTTGTCTCTCAAGGTTTATTTAATCACAATAAAGAGACTATAAAATCTCTAACAAAATTCCTACAAAGTGCATATATGATATATGAATTAGTTTCTCGAAGTAAACAAAAGAAAAAAGATAGAGATGAAATATGCACACAAAAAAAACTATAAACATGATAATCAACATGAAAAAATATGTTGAATGGATGATCTATGTTGTAGTATAAATAGTTTGGAGATGAAGAGTAGGTAGAAAAATGAAAAGATGTTTTTAATTGCAAACATAAATAACCATCAATGTTGATGGAAAATTATTTATTGATTTATTAAAAATTGTAAGACATTAAAATTATATATGTTATGTAAAATGATAAAGAAAATGAAAGGTTAAACTCATTTAATGATATGTTTTTTTGATTAAAAAAACTCAAAATTCCTAGAAGTGAATGGAGCCTTCTCATGGTGCCACCTAAGCAACCTCTAGGATTTGCTTTTATATATATACTAGTGGCAAAACCGCGCGCTGCGCGGTAGCAAAAAATAATTTAAAGAAATATTTGTCCAAATACAGCTAAAATGTAATTATTCGGTTAATAATTTATAATATCTAAAATTAAAATGAAAAATATTTTTCATAAGTGGCACACACACACACACACACACACACACACACATATATATACTTAGTCATTTCTTGTTACAAAATGTTTGATACGCATCGTTTATAATTTTTTTTACTGTGTTTTTAAAAACCAAAGGAATGTCATACTATATATATATATTGTATTCTAATTCAATTTACATATTTAATTTGATTTAATCTAAGTAATAATAGAGTATGAATTAATTTATATGTATTTTTTTATTGTAATAAATAATCTTTTTCATCTAATATATTGATTTTTTTTAATTTAAGTGACATATTGCTTTCATCTTTTCTTTTACACAAATTATTTTATTGACTTTATTTTTTATTATACATTATTGTAGTCATTTTTTATTTTGTGTACTAATTCTAATTATACATATTATTTTATTTAAGTATGTTTTTAGGCGATATTAAACATGGTAAGTGTCTCATATATTTAGAGAACTATTAATAATATTTAACTATATATTGATTATAAATGTATTTATTTTATATTAATTATAATTTCATTTATATCTTTTTACTGATTTTAATAAGATTTATAAGGTTTAATATTTTTTATATAATGACTTCAATTATTTATCGTATTTTTAATTTTGGAATTAAAATTTCACTTGAAAATAGGTCTAATTGATATATATCGTATTTTTTATTTTTTTTATATGTTTATATAAGAGTGATGAAAATAGTATTTATTCAAATGAATATATATGGCATAATCTACTATTTAGTATTTTAAACAATACATATAAAAAGTATTTTATAAACAATAGCAATTGATAATTATCATTAAAGTTATATTAAAGTATATTAATGATAAGTTATTAGATTTTTAATTAACATAAGTATTTCATTTAAGTAATGTTTTCATGATGTTAGTATCAAATATATAAATATACACATATTAATTTATTTATTGAAATACACATATTTAATTTATCATGTAAATAACAATATACATATTAATTATTGTGATTTCTTATATATAATAAGTTCTTAAATATGTTGATTATATTCATTATCCATA
This sequence comes from Centaurea solstitialis, assembly GCA_030169165.1. NCBI lineage: Eukaryota > Viridiplantae > Streptophyta > Magnoliopsida > Asterales > Asteraceae > Centaurea > Centaurea solstitialis. The sequence goes on from CM058044.1 coordinate 46,202,221, forward strand.
TGTTATGTGGATAACAATATTAGAATGATGTGAATAAAAGAAATAAGGAAATTTAGGTGCCAAAAAAGAATATGAATAATTTAATTAGTACGTATAATACTTTGTTAATAACTATATTAGAAAAGGTAAATATTTTAGAAAAAAAAAGAAATTTGGGATTAGAATGTTTAGAAAATGTCATCTCATTGTTGGTGTTTTTTTCTTATAAATTACAAATTGATAAACTATTGAAATATAAAAGAATAAATAGATAATTCACAACAAAACCAAAAGTAAATAAACCACATAGATTATATTTTAGAATTTAGAGTTTGATTATTGTCAACAAAAAGAAACATTTTAAGAAACTATGAAAATATAAACAAAACAAATTGGGGAAAAAACCTCATTTAAAACCGTCTTATAACATAAATATCAAGAAAACCAACAATGTGGAAAACACTTGTTTAATAACAATGTGTACAACATATATATTAAATGGAAAGATAAAGGAGAAAAAAAATTATAATTGTGAAAGAAATTCCAAATAAAACTCGAAAGTTTAGTAACAGTCACACATAATTCACAAAAGCATAATCATTATTTGAAATTTTGATAGAAAACAAAGGTAACGATGATACTTATTATATACACACGCAAAAATAACATATAACTTACATAAATCATAAAGTAAATAAAAAATGTGTTACTTCACCTGAAAATTTTACGAAGATTGGGTAATAATACCGGCAAAAATGGATTCTACAAAAAAGACACAATAAACATTCAAATTCAATAGGATATAACAAAGAACATACATGTTGCTATACATCATATGTTGATGGGCATTAGCTTCTATTTATAAAGAAGTTTGTTGTAGGTTTTTCATTTTAATTAATAAAAGGGAATATGAAGAGAGTAAATTAATGTCTCCATTAAGTTAAATAAATTAGAAGTTAAGGGTAATTAAATTGTAAGTAAAATTACCAAAGAGTCCTTCTTATAATTAAACATATAATTATCATTTAAGGGTATAATAGTCTTTAACTTATTTGATAATTAAAAAACTCAAAATAAGGAGAAAATTTCTAGAGGCTAATCCTTGTCTTAGAGAGTGCCACCTCATACTTGGAGGTTCTTGTTTTTATATATACTAGTGTTGGGCCCGTGCGTTGCACGATGACGACAAAAATTCTTTTAAAGGAGTATTGATCCGATTTAAAATGAAACGGAATTTCACAATTGTGTGTGTGTGTGTGTATATATAGATTAAAGAAACCAAGTTTTCAAAATTGATTTTCTTTCATTTTTGCACTATAATAATATGCATTTATTTGGTTTTAATGCCAACTTTATAGAGAATAATTCATTACCTAGAGGAATGGTGAAACTCAACTTTATTGGTAATAACTGAGAGATGATGAAATTCAACTTTATTTCAAGATTTGAAAAACTCTTCAAATTCATTTTGCCAAGTCATTTACTTGAATTTTCTTTTAATTGGCATTACAATATTTATCATTTGGTTGCTTTGATTCCAACCATGGTTATAAAAAATTTAAAACCTATTTTAGTATGATGGTTATAAACAACCATGGTTATTTTAACATTGAAGAATAAACAAACCCCATGGTCCCAAGTCATCATCATTTGTTTCGTTTTTAATTGTACACTATATTTTTTTTATTTAGTTGGTTTTGATTACAATCATGGTTATAGATTTATAAACTTTTCATCACATTTTTATATAACTATCGTCCTCCCAAACTATCATCTACCTATCAATATGAGATGATGAATTCAACATTTTTTTAGATTTGAGGAGTATCTCATGATAATATATACACATACACATTGAAGATTGATGTTTTAAGAATACTCTATGCGCATTGTCTCCACAAAATCTTTTGATTTTTCTTTTATTATGGATTACACCATCCTTTCATATATACATTTTCTTCTTTCAACTCTTCTTTATCTCAGCAATATGGACTAATTAAACTTAAACACATTTCAAGGATTAAATAAAATATTTGTCAAAAAAGTGTTAACTCATTTGAGCCAAACATGACTTGCTATAAAAGAATGAGTTGTCTCTTTCATATACATAATTTATTCTCTCAATTTTCTTTATTTCATCATTGTGGGATAAGTAAAGTTAATCACATTCAAAATTTAAAGAGAACTTTTGCATAAAAAAAATGTTAGACTTATTTGAGCCTAACAACATGATTTGCTACAAAAAGAAAAAAATTTACTTCCTCTTTTATAAACACTCTTTCAACTATCAATTTTTTTTTATCTCATTAATGTTAGATAAGTAAATTAATCACATCTCAAGATTTAAAAGAGAGCATTTTATAAAAAAATATTTGTTTATTTGAGTTAACAACATGATTTGCTACTAAAGAATGTGTTCATCTTTTCATTAATTTACACGCTTTCAACTTTCAATTTTCCATCTTCTAATTTTTAAATTATGTAAAGAGAATTCAAATAAAAATATATGTTTAAATATTAATAATAACAATATAATGATAATAAAGAATAGTTGTTATTTATTTTATAGAAATTGAAAATAAAATATTTAACTATTACATGAAATGTTTAATCATGTAAATAAAGAATAACTACTTAATCCAATAATTGATCAAAATTTGAATGAACTTCTTAATCATATCTTATCATTTTTAAAACTTTGATAATATTAATTGATTTACATGCTTATAAAACTTCAATTTCCCAAATGTAACACTAAAGATACAATAAGATATACATCAAACAATAATTGAATACAAAAATGTTTACGATCTTTTTGTGAGTAACAATGTAATATTTGAATAAACACTACACAAATATAATTTTTGCATGGTGGCAATGCTCTTGAGAGAATAAAAAGTACAAAAACTGGAAATTAAAGTAATAATACATCATTAAACTATAAACCAAGAAAATCAAGAACATAGATGGAAATTAAAAGAGTATTTGAATGAAAGAAACTTGCATGTCGTAATGTATATGTGTATTGTGATGATTGAGTTTTGATGATCCTACGCATATTTAACGATTTTTATAAATTGTTTCCGCAATTTCGCTCATTTCAGTTACTACAAAAAACATAACATAAAAATCATATGAAGTCAACATAATTTTAAAGAACCCGACCATAAACAAAAGTCGATACTATCGGATGATCTGTTAGTAAGAAAAAATATGTTAGAAAAAAAAGAACGGGAGGTAGATTATTGTATGACAAAGAATTGAAAAACTAATAGTATTTTCAACAAAAACAAAAAACAATTTTTCTACTTAAATAAGAGTAATGATGATTAATTTGAAATAAATGAAAGAAAATGAACAGTTAATAACATAAAGAAGTATAAACACATAATTAATTAACATAAATGCACTAAATCATATGATTAATTCTCTTAATTACAATGAATTAAAAGATAGAGAGCAAAAGATTATAGAAAGTTGAATGATTTATGTATCAAAAGTTAATTAAAGTGATAACAAAATTACCAAAGTAACCTTCTTGCAATGAAAAGTATACCTTTAATAAAGGGGTATTAAAGTCTTTAGTATATTTAAGATTTAATAACTCAAAAAAACCACAAAATTTCTATGTAGGAATCCTACTCTATTAGAGTTTCCTTTTATATTTATAAAGATCAAATTGGCACCATTAACCGCCATCTCCATTCTTATTTATTTTATATCAATTAAAATATGTTTTTATCATATTCAATTGTCATATTTAGATATAAATATTATTATTTTCTATGTCATGCAAATAACATTTAAAATTTAATAATGATTAAAACAAATACTAAAATCTAAAATTTAGGAATATGATGAAAAGTAAAATATTAACTATAGAATTCATACGAATGTCAAAAGAAATAATTTCAACAATAATCAGTCAGAAATAATAATAAGAGTTAAAATGATTAGTAAAATTTGAAACTAAGAAAAATATTGAATACAAAAATAAAAAACTCTAAAATTCGAATAAAAGTAAAAAAAAATGAATACCCAGATCAATCTTCTTGAAATAAACCCGAAAATTTAAAACACTTATTTACCCGGATTAGTCTTCTTGAAACAAACCTGAAAATTAAAATCAATAACGAAAAAGAACATAGTCATGTTTGTAAAGGGGATATATTGTCTCAAATTGTAATACTTACTTGCAAGATGCGATTATCGAACCGTTGTTGTCATCAAAACTTTAAAACTATCGCCAAAAACAAACCTTCGATTCTATTACAAAAACATAATAAAATATAGATGAGAAAAATAAAAATTAACTCTAAAATCTCAACAATAATCGATAAGAAATAATAATAAGAGTTAGAATTATTAGTAAAATTTGAAACTAAGAAAAAATATAGAATACAAAAATAAAATAAAAAAACTCTAAATTTCCAAGAAAAGTAAAAAAAATGTTTGAATCAATCTTCTTGAAATAAATTTGAAAATTAAAAACACTCATTGAGAAAGAACATATTCATGCTTGTTGAGCCTATATATGTCAGATCGTAATACTTACGTGCAAGATGTGATTATCGAACCGTTGTTGTCATCAAATCTTCAAAACTGTCGTCAATGAACAAACATCTAATTCCAATAAAAACATAATATAGTATAAAAGACACAAATAAATATAAATTCTAAAATCTCAACAATAGCCAATAAGAAATAATACTCGGATTACTACTCTTAAAGTAAAATTGAAAAACGATTTTATTGAAATATAACATATCAAATGATTAACATGAAAGATAAAATGAGGTTACCTAACATGATTTTGTTGAAGAATAAAAATAGTTAGGGAAATGAATAATACATCAAGTGTGGAGAAGAAGAAGACAATTAGTGATGAACTAATGATGATGAATGGATGGGTTTGTAGGTTTCACATTTAAGAATGGAGATGAATACATTTGAAGGTTTCATCTCTAAAATAATGAAGTCACATTTAAGAATGAAGATGAAAGAGTTTGGAGGTTACTCTTTTAAAATTACTAAAATAACCATATCCCAATAAACTTTATGTTTTTGGTATAGGGGTAAAATGGTCTTTAACATATCTAATATTTAAAAAAATCAAAAATCTTAGAAAAAAGATAAATAGCTTTCTTGGCTTGAGAGGATGCCACATAGGATATTGTGGTTTTTCCTTTTAAGATATATATTGATAAATGATTATAGAGTATGCATAATTGGTGTATTTCACTTGAAAAAGATATAAAGTTGCGATTACGTCATTCAGCTCAATCTTAAATTTTAAAATCATTGAACGAAAACTAATACAAACTATAAATCCAATGATATTTAAACCTAACATATAATATAACTAAAATTTGTTTTTGATCAGCTTCTTTATTCGTGAAGTCATTTCAACTACATTTGAATAACAACAATATAGCTTCTGGTGTTTATTAAAAAACCGTAAAGATTGTTCATACTTCATTTTATTAACGATTAAAAAACTTTTTATTTTCAAGTTATCAGTGCATAAAAAAATATGTATTTGTAAATATTACTAAAAACATATTAAAATCTTTTGTCTTGCAGCTTTTGTGTCGATGCTTTTGATTGGGAAAAGTATCTTTTTTCATATGGTAAAAAGAAGCAATTGAATTATTTTTAAATTGTTGATCATTTTTAATCAAATACTCTTTTATGAATTGCAGTTTAAAAAGAGAATTGATCTAATGCATTTCCTCATATCGTTCATCTTTTTCTCATCCAACGGTTGATAACCATTTTTTACGTTTATCACTAAATTTAACACTTCTCAACGAAACCCAACTCTCACATGGTATTGAAATGATTTAACACAAAACAGATTAAGAAATATTTACTTGAAACCGCTTAAATGTATATATTATTACATTCTATTGTCAAGCATCCACAGGTGAATTCAAACAAGATTATGACAACATTATTATTTTAAAAAACACAAGAATGATTATATCATATTTACAAGATTCCTGTAAGAATGAATTTATGGTTAGAACAGTAGAAGAGGGACCTTTTTCCACGAGGATATAGAGTTAGGGGGAGCATTAAGCATAATAAATTGAAAGTGAGCAAAAATACATATTAGCTTTCTAAAAATGACAATACGAAATAAACTTTATAAGGAAATGATATATTATAAAATATATGTACGTAGCTATTCAAATAGATTATAAGACTGGAACTCCAAGATTCATTTATGGTACCAATTTGTACTATCAACCTTAGAAAAAACATTATTTTCAATAATCCAATAATATTCGGTATTTAACTTAGTTTTTTTATGAGTTAATTACCAAATAGGTGTACTTTTAAAACATATTTATCATTTAGGTGTAGTTTTTAATTAACTTTGAGTTTTTATAAAAGGTTACAAAGTGGGTCTTGAATTTTGACAAATCAATAAGGCATCCTTATGGTTTTTATTATGTTTTGAAATTGAAATAATATTTTTTATAAAATGCTAGAGTTTTAAATAATATATTTTGAAAATGGAACTTAAATAACTTAAAAGTAGAAATAATATATTTTATAAAATATGGATTTTTAAATAATATATTTCTTAAATAATATGTTTTAAAGTCAAAATAATATTTTAAAGTAAAATGATTTACTCAAAATAATATAAAGTAAAACAATTTTTGTGACTCATCTAATATATTTTTTAATAACATACTTAAAAAAGTAAAATGAAGTATAGATAATTGGGAAAAAATATATCAGTTCTCTTTATAGTTTATAGTGATATTTTTACCAAAGAAAATATTTTTTAAATTACTTTTAATAATATACTTTTAAAAAATATATATCAGTTCCCCTCTGCTTTATATTATTTTGAGAAAATCATTTTACTTTTAAAAAATATATTGTTTCAAAAATATATATTATTGTACCTTTAAAAACATATTGTTGAAAATATATATTACTTTACGTAAAATGTATATTATTTAAAATTTAAAAAATATATTATTTAAAATGTTATTTTGATTTTATGTCATATTATTAAGAAATATATTATTTAAAAATCTATCATGCTATAAAATATATTAGGGTGCGTTTGGCAGGAGAACTGAGTGGAACAGAACAGAACAGACCAAGTCTATTCCATGTTTGACATGCTCCAAAATGGAACACACTTGGACTAACTAGCACAAGAGGAGAACAAACTTGTTCTCCTCCAAACCATGGAACTCAAAAGAACAAGCCAATTAAGACCAAAATACCCCTGCAAATTCTTTTTGTGACTTTGTCCCCTCAGACCTCAATACCCTCCCTGCCATCTTGATCGACTTCCAACCTCTAGACCTCCTCCATCAACGGCCGGCGACTTCCTCTGTCGACGCCGGCGACTCTTGCCACCACCACCGCAGCCGGCAACCTCCTTCGTCGACGCCGGCGAACTCCTCCCTCGACGTCGGCGACTCTTGCCACCACCACCGCATCCGGCAACCTCCTCCGTCGACGCCGGCGACCTTCTCCCTCGACGCCGGCGACCTCCAAACCACCACCGCCGCCGCCTGCGACCTACAAACCACCGCCGCCGCCTGCGATTTCCGGATCTGGTTTTGTTAATCTTGGTCGATTTCTAAAAAGGAATATTTCAGTTTTTGTTTCACAACTTGATTTCGTGAGCTTGTGCGAATCTGTGTTTGTTTGTATGAGCTTGTGTCAGTTTTTGTTTGTTAATCTTTGTTACTGGTGGATTTCTGAAAATCGAAAGTGATGGTTTTCCGACTGGTGGTGGTGGTGATGGTTTTTCGACTGGTGGTTGTGGATCTATGGTGGTGGTGGTGGTGGTGGTTGTGGACTTGTGGTGGTGGTGATGGTTTTTCGACTGGTGGTGGTGGTGATGATGGTTTTTCGACTGGTGGTTGTGGATCTATGGTGGTGGTTTGTGGTTGTGGAACGTAGGGGTAAATTGGTCATTTAACTAGGCTTGTTCTGTCCTGTCTAGTTTAGTTATGTCTTACCAAACGCTGAACAGCTGTTCTGTCCTGTCCTGTTCTGTTCTGTCCTGTTCAATCCTGTCCTGTTCTGTTCTGTCCTGTTCAATCCTGTCCCGATACCAAACGCACCCTTAGTCTACTTTCGAAAAATACGTTATTTAAGTTCCATTTTCAAAATATTTTTTTAAAATTTTTTTTGGCATTTTATAAAATACATTATTCCATTTTCAAAGTACAATAGAAATCACAAGGATGCCTTCTTGACTTGTCAAAATTCACGACCCACTTTGTAACTTTTTATAAATACTCAAGGTCCAAAATTTAAATTTATTCAAAAGTTAATTAAAAACTACACCTAAATAGTAAATATGTTTTAAACAACACCTAAATGGTAAATATGTTTTAAAAGTACACCTATTTGGTATTTAACTCAAAGAATGATTGCCTAAATATACGTTAGGGCCCAGTTCGATCTTGGGCTCCTCGCTAGAGTCATCAACTAAGTGTAAAGACCCGTATGGCGTATCCAAGCCTTAAATCCCTACAATCCAAAAGAGTAAAAGTTTGGCATTTACGCCGTGTTTGACAAAAGTAAGCTAGCTCATAAGCTAGGTCATTCAAACATGCAACATAAGCTAACCTTTAGAAACGCTACCTTGAGTAGCTTTTTGGGAGCTTTTTCCAACTATACTCTTATTATTATTAATTTTTAAATTCAAAGATACCCTTTTTGGTCATTTACATACTCATAAGCTAGTTTTTGCCAAACATAATTTGTTCATAAGTTAGTTTATCAGCTACTAACTAGCTTATTAATCAATAACTAGCTTATCAGCTAGTTTGCTAAACATAGCCTTAACCTTTAAGTATATGTTAACTTAGTTACTTCATTTTATATGTTACATTTTTACCCTTATAGTTGTTTATATAAGATTAAATAAAAAATATTCAACATTGTACTCATTTTAAAGGCATTGAAGAAATGATTAAAATGACGTAATTTATTAAAAAAACATATATTTTTGATGTATTTTAGTTAACATATGTTTATGTATGTTAATATAGAAAGATATAAAATTAAAATTAAAGAAAGTAAAGGTATGAAATGAATTGTTTAGTAAATTCAAAGGTGTATAATATATCTATATATAATAAAAGAGTAACTAGCATGATACGTGTCGTATATTTGTAATATTAGTTTTCTGGTATGAATTTTTTTTAATTATCATGTGTATTACACGGGATCAAATCTGGTAAATATATATACAAAAACCATATACTAAAATTCCATAATTCATCCATTCCTACGGAATTGCTTCAAAATTTTATTTTCTCTAAATTCGTAATTACAGATTGAATATTAGGCTATGTGCACCGTTGCTGTGGGTTCACAGCGGGTATGCCCGCCGGCTTCAAGATGAACCGGCGGGTTGGGTGCTTCACTTACAAAACCGGCGGGTTGGCGGGCTTGGCGGTTGCCTAAAGCCGATGAAGCCGTGTGTGTGTGGTGTGTGTGTGTTGTGTGTGTATTGTGTGAGAGGGTTGAGAGGGTTGGGTGTGTGTTGTAGAGGGTTATGGGAGGGTAAAGAGAGGGTTGACCAAAAGCTGATGTGACAGCTGATGTGACATTAAAAAAGTGAGTGAGTTGAGTGGGTTGATTGGGTTGGGTGCAGGTAGCCTTACGGGGTGGATGACTATTTTAGTAAATATAGAAAAGATATAATTAGAAGAAAATTTTGATTATTTGTTCGGGTTAGTTTGATCAATTTACCAAGTTATTGGGTAGGGGAATATGGGTGGATCTAAAAGTACCTTTTAACTTTTAATTGAAGATAAGACAAAGAAATAGAAAAAGACAAAACTATCTTTCCATTTATCATACGTCTCTAGGAATTTTAGCAGAACTGATCAAAATGAATAAAAATATAAACCGCAATGATAAATTTGTATTAAACTAGTTAATAAGTCCGGGCTTTGCATCGGGTTCATGAAGAGGGAGCTATCGACACGTTAACATATTTCAGTTAATATGTTATATATGACTAAAACGTAAAATGAAATATAGAAAACTAAAAGATATAACGTGAATAAATATTATAAGTTTATGGGGCTAATATGTAAGTTTAAAGGTGGGGGTAGGATTCGGGTCGGTTAGAGCGAATATATACTATACAATAAAATAAATACATAAAAAATATTTAATGTTTGGCTCATTTCGATCTTATTGACCATAAGATTATAATGCGTACTTCGTTAACATTAAAACGTGTTTTTTTAACATATTTTAGATCGTATCGACAATACGATTATAATGACGTAATTTGTTAAAATTAAAACGTATTTTTTTAACATGTTCCAACCAATACACGATATATGAGTAAAACGTAAAATGAAATATAGAAAAGTGAATGTATAAAGTGAATAATGATTATACATTTAGGGGGTAATATGTAGATTTGAAAATGGGTATAGGGTTCGGGTCGGTTGGAGCGTATATATAGTATATAATAAAATAACTACACCAAAAAATATTCAATATTAGGCTCATTTCGATCGTATCGACGATACGAACATAATGTCGTAACTTGTTAAATTTAAAACGTATTTTTTAACGTCTTTTTGCCAATCCACGATATATGACTAAAACGTAAAATGAAATATTGAGAAGTAAAAGGTATAAAGTGAATAAACCTTATAAGTTTTAAGTTTAGGGGACTAATATGTAAACTTGAAAATGATATAAATTTCGGATTGGTTGAAGCGTATATATAGCATATAATAAAATAACTACGTCAAAAAATATTCAATATTAGGCTCATTTCGATCGTATCGACGATACGGATATAATGGCGTAGTTTGTTCAAATTGAAACATTTTTTTTACGTATTTTGCCAAATACATCATATATGACTAAAACGTAAAATGAAATATTGAAAAGTTCAAGGTATAAAGTGAATAAAGCTTATAAGTTGGGGGGCCAAAACTGTAAAAATGTAGATGGGTTTAGATGGAGGACGCGCGGATCTTAGGCGGGTCAAAGATTGGGTTTGGGCCGGGTTTGGGTTAAAAACTGTGAGAGGAAAGGACGGGTCGGGTCGGTTCGAGGGTCGGGTCTCTGTGGGGCGGGGCGCCTGATAAATGTATATTTATAGTAATATATTTGAGTAAATTATGGATTTGGTCCTTGTGGTTCTTGTTTTTTTCCTACTAAGGTCCCTAAACTAAAGAAATTATGGATTAGGTCCATGTGGTATTCAATTTTGCACTACTAGGGTCCCTCTCTTTAACTTTGTTAACGGAGACTCCGTTAACTCAGGGGTATTAAAGTCATTTTATCTATTTTATACTAAGTTTTTTTTTTCATTTTTTATTTTATTTTTTAATTTTTAATTTTTAATGTTATTTTTTTTAATTTTTAATTTTTTTTATATAATAAGGACTCTCTCTCTCTCTCTCTCTCTCTCTACACGTATCATTACCTACAACCCCATGTCTACCATCATCGTCATTCTTCAACCCTCAAAACAATTGTTGAGCTATAGTGCTTTGAATAAGCGTATAGTCTTTGTCCTAGAATCTGCAGGTTCCTTTTTTTTTTTTTGCTTTGGTTTGAATCAGACAGGGTGTCAAGGTAAGGAAGGGAGGAGCCACGATGATAAAGACGACCGAAGGATGAGTTGAAGGGTGGGTTGCCATCGGAGGATGGTTGTCGCCGGAGGGTAGGTTGAGGGTTGAAGGATGACAATGATGGTAGACATAGGGTCGTAGGTAATGATACGTGTAAGAGAGAGAGAGAGAGAGAGAGAGAGAGAGAGAGAGGAGAGAGAGAGGAGAGAGAGTCCTTATTATATACAAAATAAAAAAATAAAATAAATAAAATAAAATAAAAAATAAAAATTTAATATAAAATAGATAAAATGACTTTAATACCCCTGAGTTAACGGAGTCTCCGTTAACAAAGTTAAAGAGAGGGACCCTAGTAGTGCAAAATTGAATACCACAGGGACCCAATCCATAATTTCTCTAGTTTAGGGACCTTAGTAGTAAAAAAACGAGAACCACAAGGACCAAATCTATAATTTACTCAATATATTTTATAGACAAAAACCAAGAATATCAAAACCCACAAAGGTCAAAAATGAAGTTTATTTCATAAGGCCTTAGGTGGTGTAGCTTACAAGCATATCAAGTCGAAGCTATTACATTAGCGCCATATTAGTTTTACTCACAAGCTCACAATAAACATGAAATAGGAGTACCACTATTCAGACTCCCGAATACCCAATATATATGTATATATTAAAAAAAAGAATGAGTGAGGGAGAGAGAGCGGGCAAAGCGGGATGGGGAACCCGTTCGATGAGCCCGAAGCTCGAGCTGAAAATACCACAACCCAGGCGAAGCTCGAAGCCAGAGCTACATGCCCGATGTGAAACCACAAAGCACTACGAAGGGCCTAATTAACAAAAAAACAATCATTTTCAGGAAGAAGTCATAATTTCAAAAACTTCCACTCACCTACGATGGATAAGATAAGATATTGAAGAAGTATATCCTATAAGCACCAAATTTAACTCGATTAATAGGTTAATTTAGGTTTATGGATTTCGTTTGATAAATTCAATGTTTTCCTAAAACAAAAGGTCGATTAAATGCACACATGTGATAGTTACTGCATATTAATATTTTCTAAAACATATTGGTGGTATAATTTAACTTATTGTTGAGTCTGAAGATACCACTGCTGGAAGGTTACCACTGCTAGCTTTGGAGATACTACCACTGATAGTTCATCTGAAGATTACCACTGCTAGTATGTGTGTTAACACTGAAGGACAACTTACCACTGCCTGTACAAGAGTTACCACTGCTAATACAAGTTACCACTGCTGAAACAGAATTGCCACTGCTGTTGAAAATTACTACTGATTCTGTTTTGCCACTGCTGAGAAGATCAAGATAAGGAAAGGATTCTGTTGGTGAAGATATGGCATAGATACGATTATCTTGGAGATTATCTAGAGTAGATTTACTTTCCTTATTGTAATCTTGTAACTCGTATAAATAGCTGATAGGTTTTCAATGTTTAGATACGAGTCTTTAAGCTTTTGTTTAGAATTATTGAGCCTCAAGATTGTTCTTGAATCCCTGCAATTGAGAAGAGTTGCACGTCTGGTTTGAGCCTGTTCAAATCAGATTGGGGCTTTGGTTGTAATCATTAAGCTTTTTGATTAATACACAATTTGTTCTACAATTCATTGTTAAGTCAATCAAAGTGTTATTCCGCAAATTTCTTTGATTTAGTTTTCTGATTCTTGATAATTTCGATCCTGTCAAGTGGTATCAGAGTGTAACATCCCGTATCCATTATGCCTATATTATCTGCTAAGTATGTTTAATTACTGTGTTAAAAGGGCATTATGTGTTTATTATGAAAATCTATGATTTAGTGGGAGTTTGAGTTTGAAAATTTAGAGTTATACTTCTTGGGAGTATATAAGAGGATCTAGAAAATTTCTCGTCAAATGGAGCTAAAACGAGAAAATTTAAGAAAATGGGTCAAAGTTTCAACATCTAAGCTACGGAGACGTAAAACCTATTTATTTTTGGGAAGATATTTTCTGGAATATTTTAATTGGAGGTTGTATATTATTTTGTTACGAATGTGTAGGCGAAAACCTCATCGAAAACGGAGTTACGAGCAAAAAGTTATGCCATTTTAAGTGTTTAGTGGTCAAATGGGTGCCTAAAACGGGTCAAACCCGACCCAACTCGATTTTGCCTTATTAAACACGAATTTGAGACCCATTTTTAGCCATTTTCAGCTCCAACACTTTTCACACACTAAAAGGTGCGATTTACACACACTTAGGCATCATCTAACTCAAATCAAAGTGGAATTACAAGATTTTTGAAGCATTTGATCATCAAATCAAATGTATAATCTATCTTTACACTTGTTCTTGGTTTATTTCATGATTAGCTTAAGATTCATGAAATTGGGAGTTTAGATTATGGATTGCATGTGGCTTAAACATGTTTAACTTATGAAATCCAAGCAAATTATGAAGATATTTAAGAAATAGCATGTTCAATCTTGAAGGGTTTGCAAAAGATGAGTTTAAATTGGTTAAGGGTTTGAATTCTTAGTTTAACTATGGAAAATTGATGGTTTTATTGAGAAAATGCTTGGATTTTCAATGATTTCATGAAATACAGTTGATTTTATACTAGAAATCTGAGTTGGTAAATTTGGGGGAAAAGTTTGGCTAAGAGATGATGGAAATTGAAGGTTTTGTGTTATGAAAACCATGTTTCAGCTCTGTTTTGTAAAAATCGTATAAAATCATAGAAAATCAAAAAACTATGAGGTCAGTGGCATTGGAAAGCTTGGATTATCTACTTTGTTTTGTATTCAGACCTTGAAAACCAATTCCGAGCTTAGAAAGGGTAAAAATGGTCATCTTTTCGGATTTGTAAAGCTGATTTCTGACAGCTTAGTGCTGCTGTTTTGTAAAAATTGTAGAAAATTGTAGAAATCTCCAAATGAGGTTAGGCCAAGTGCTATGATTAGATAATTGAGTCTAGTTTGTTTCTTATTTGATGACCAAGACCTGAATATGAGTTTAAAAAGGGCAAAACAGACCTGCAAGTAGCAGCTCTTACGGGAATAATGTAAAGTGCTTAAATAGGAATTGTGAATAACTTGAGTTTCCTTCATTATTTGCTTATGAGACTTTGTACCTACACTCCAGGGGGTAATTAAAACATATTTGAGGCTGTGGAAGCATTTTATATGTGGTACTTTGGACTTGCTTTGTGAGTTCATCTCGGAGCTTTTTCGGTATTGTACGGTTAAGTCGGTGAGTTAAATAGTTAATTGTTACATATTGTTTTGTATATATATATATTTGTATGTGAATGTTTCTAGTCTTGAATTGACTTACATCGTCTTTCTTTGACTTTGATTTCATTCCTTGAGTTTGTTCTGTATCATAATCTCGAAATATCGGTTTGGTTTCCGGATCCGGATTTGCGGTTTTCTTTCTTGGATTATACGCCATAGTATGGGTACTACTGCGTGTGGTATGCCAGAAGTTGATGGCAAAGTCAAGATCCTGAGGTCGGACGGGTGAGGCTTTTTGCGGTTGTGGATACTCATTGCTCGGATAGGAGGAAGAGCAATGAGTAGGGAACCTTGACACATACCCGGTAGAGGAAGGCGGGCAGTGCAAGGCTTCCTATGATGTGATATTCTTACTCGAACTTTGGCATGAGCCCGGGAGGGGAAGGACGGGGTGATGCACTGTTCTCATTATGTTTATCGATTTGATCAATTCGTTATTGATACGTATCGTTGTTGAGTACATTTGGTTATTGAACATGTTTTCTCGTTGTATCGTATGTTATTGGTATGATATGTTATAATGAATTGACTATGAAATTCTATGAACTTAGCACCCGATACGTATTTGTTCAGTCGGTTACTTGTAAGTCCTGATTTGCATTCGGTATATGTTTTAAACTCTTTTGCTAATAAGAGTCTACCGTGTATGTATATACATATATATATGCATTATTGATATGTAATACTTAACTATCTAACTCACTAAGCGTTCGCTTACCTTTTAAGTGTTAACCCCTCTCAGGAAAGAAGGTTGATAAGGGGAAAGAAACCGCGGTTTGATTTCGAAGATTATCGGTGGACTTTGAAAACTACGAACGACTTTTGGTATAGATATGTAGTAGTTTATTTCTGTTACCTATAGATGTAATAGTTTGTAGTTAGTTTGGTTGCGGGTTATATGTATGTCCCGTTTATTTTGCTACTTAACTTGGTTTGTAAGTAAAAGTCCATTATGTTTGGTTGGGAATCGTGTTTTGGTTGGTAAATATCACTAAAATAGAACGGATATTTTGAAGTTTAATAGAAAAATAATATCCCGTGTTTTGAGGTCAATCAAAGTATTTTAATTGGAGACTATGAAATTGGTATCTTGAGGTTTCGTAACCGAGGTGTTACACAGAGCTAGTTTAATTCAGAAAACAAATTACCATGGATACTCAGGAAACTGTTTTGGTCTCTAAAGTTCCCATGCTCAAACCCAATGAGTTTGACATGTGGAAAATCAGGATCCGTCAATACATGCTTCTCACAGACTATGGAATGTGGGAGGTTGTTGAAAACGGACCTGGTACAGATGAAGGGGTTGTTGAAGGAGCTGCAAGACCCCCTCCCAGGAATGATGCAGACAGGAAAAGAAGGCAAACAGAGATGAAATCTTTAAGTACTTTGTTGTTGGCTATTCCCAATGAATACCAACATCAATTCAGTACATATGCAGATGCCAAATCACTCTGGACTGCTCTAGAGAAGAGGTTCTCAGGAACTAAAAGCACAAATAGGAACCAGAAGGCCATTCTGAAGCAACAATATGAGAACTTCACATCCCTGAAGAATGAATCTATGACACAAACCTTTGATAGATTCAACAAGCTGATTGGAGAACTTGCAACTGTAGATGTGAAGATGGATAAAGATGATGTGAATAGAAAATTCCTTAGATCTCTTGGAGAGGAATGGACTATTTACATTGTCTCATTCAGACAAGGAGATGCTTTAGAAGACAAAGAACTTGAAGATCTATACAATGATCTAAGGATCTTTGAAGCAGAAGTAGAGAAGAAGTGATGCGGTAATTATCGTATATAAAAAGCGTAACAAGTTTTAACCTCTAATGCATAGCCACTGTCTTACCACATATACAGGCAAGCGTACCTGATCGTGAGTAATATAGTGTAGGAAAGTCCAGGTATCGTATATACCACTGGGAACGGTCAAGTTTTATAGACTATTAATCTAAATCAGTTTAATTAACCTAAAGCTTTTTGGGGGTTTTGTTTTTAGAAAAGTATTTTGAAATATAAAAGACAAATAAATAATAATCCTAACCAAGAAGTGGAAAACTGATGAACAGACATACATTGGAGATAAGTGAAATCATTATGGTTTACTTTCAAAAAACATAGATTAATGATTGTTGTCAGAATTTAAGCAATAAAGCACCCGAACATGTTTATCTAAGATTATCAACTAGGTCTCGGTCCTCCTAGCCCAATACTTAGGTCGTTTGTCAGGCAACCTAGTACCGGAAATCCGATCCTTTCTCTATTGTATGGTTTTCTACCTCCGGTCACTCTCGGTCCAAGTAACCACTTAACACAACTCTCTTGGTCCAAGGTCAGGCTAAGGTAGGTTGTTTATCCTCTCGGAGTCTATCTATTTTGGTCAAACAGATACACCCAACCAATGAGTTCAAATAACCAAACAATATAAATTAGAACGGAATCAAAGACAACATTCAACAAATCATGCATCTAATTAATAAACTGAAATCCAAAGTATTCAAACCATGATAGACACACAAGAGGAATCAACACATAGACATGTCAATTACAAATGCTTAGACAAACCAACTAAAGACCGGTCGATTTGGCGTAGCATTCCCTCGAATCTCCTCCGTAGTTGTCACATCGAGCCTCCATCTTCTCGGGTTGGAAACCCTAAGCGGTTCCCAACATCTAACCTAAACCAATTATGAGAGAATTACAGAAAACTGAATAATGGTGAATGATAAAACTGAGTGACCAAGGCCTTAATTTATAATAAACTCGGCAGGCCCCGTTTGGCGATCGCGAAACGGCAAGTTTGGCGGCGCTAAACGGGTAACTCCATCTTCCGGATTTTCATCGACTTCTTTGGCGGCGCGAAATGGGCAGCTTGGTGGCGCGAAATGGCAACTGAATCTCCAAAATCTTCAATTTGATCATATTTTCCTTAAAGGGTTTACTTCATGAAAGTGTATCCAACTTGTCACGAAAAGTTATTGTATGTATTGTACTTTCATTTTTACCATTTGATGTATCAAACTATCAAAACCTACCATTTAATGTATTTTGTGACAAGTTGGATACACTTCTATAACAAGTTGGATACATTAAAAAGATAGGTTTTGATAAAGTTGGATACATACAATAACTATTTCTTAAAGTCTGATATGTCAAATGGTAAAAATGGAAGTACAATACATACAATAACTTTTCGGGACAAGTTGAATACACTTTCGTGAAGTAAACCCTTCCTTAAATGCTGAAGATCCTGCTTTGAGAAGAAGTCTTCCAATTTGATGGAGAATACTGGAACATTCCGGAATAATCTGGAACTGAAATCTCTTCCAAATCTAATCAGATATTTTCTTAGAGAGGAAGCAACTGACTTGGAAGGATTCTAGAACATTCCAGATTTGATGGATCTTTTCTTTGGGAGGAAGCCATTAATTTGGAAGGAAAGAAAGATCATAAATGGATTTTAAATCGCCATTTTCCATTTCTTCACAAAGTATCCACTTTTGACGCTTTTTTCCCTCTTTTTCTACTTTTCTGCAAAAGTGCCTCCAAAACCTGCAAAACTAGAATTCAAACCTTTTTTAGTCAAACTGTATCATAATTGCTCTCAAAATAAAGACAAAAGTGGGGAAACGATGTTAGTAAAATATGTATAATTTTGGAGTTATCAAGAAGAAAAGACCCATTGGATATGTTGATCCAGCTCTCCTAAGACCTGATGAAATGATAATGATCCTGTAACTTCACTTAGTGAATAGGTCTTTACTTTCAGTTATAGCTTGAGGAATTATCACTGAGTTTGTTCAGTGTTATTCCTTGTTAATTATGTTGTAACTTGGAGTTTTAAATCATCAGGATCAGGATCAGGAGATGAACGAGTCTATTCTGCAGTCTACTGATCCTGACCACCGAAGTGAAGACCTCCTGAAGACATTAAGATCATACTCAAAGAACCATCAGCGAAGTCGAAGAATTAGCTGATGACAGGAACAACATGCTCGTGATCTGAAGACGGAACTCAGTGATAGCAGGCTGCTCAAATTCGTATGACATCCTGAAGACTCAACAGGATACAGTGACTCCTGATCTACATCAGTATCAGGACTCTACTCACTGATCAGTATCCTGATCCCGAAGGATTAGTGTAATGTCTAAATCTAATGCACAAAAGGATTATCCGCCTTTACTGACACAAAAGCACATAAGGACAGTCTTTTTTCTGTTCCCTCCGTACTTATCAGACCTCAAGGCAACTGTTTACACAAACCCTCTTTTGCACAACATGCAAAGGGTATTTGTTTATAGTAAATAGTACAATAGACCACTTGAAGTGTGACACGTACACAAAAGTGAGTCTGCATGCATTTAATGCATTGGGTATAAATAGGACGTGAAGAGATGTTCTCCATACTTCTTCTTCATCCTAAAAATACCCTAATCCTTTCTTTCTTATTTCCTCTATCTTCTATCTTTTCTCATCTTCTCACTCTAGTGCATAGTGAAAGAACTTAGATTGTTTAGTTTAGACTTGTAGTCTTTTCTATTTCCGCAACAATCTGTAAATTCATATTGTTAATACAACAAAGAATTTAAAAGTAAATTTGTGTGATTATATTCACCCCCCCCCTTCTATAATCCCATACATATCCTTACTTGAAGGTCATCCCTTTGGGACCAACAAGTGGTATCAGAGCAGATACAAGCTCTCATTTTCTCTCTTAGAAAAATCTTGTGATCCTCTCTCTTAATCCATGGCTCTTCAAGCTAAGGATAACTACTTTGATACCGGTTCTGCTGGAAAACCTCCAAGGTTTAACAAAGACAACTTTGCTCTTTGGAAAACCAGGATGGAACTTTTCCTATCTGGTTCTGATCCCCAGATTCCATACTTTTTGGAAAATGGACCACATGTGCCTACACAACCTGTCCATGCTTGTCCCTGGTGCTGGCGACCAACCACCATACCCTGCAAGGGAACTGGTGAAGCCTGTTACTGACTGGAATGATGAGGACAGACGCCTTGTCAACATTGACACTAAGGCTAGGTCTCTCATTGCCATGTCACTCCCTGATGACGTTTTCCACTTGTCTGTCACCTTCGCTCTGCTAAAGAGATTTGAGACACCCTCTGTGTTCAATATGAAGGTACTGCTGTTCTCATGGAATCAAGAAAGATTTTCTTGGTTCGCCAGTATGAAAGCTTTATTCATCAGAAGGATGAAACTCTCTCCCAGATACATCAGAGATTCAACTGTCTCCTGATCGACCTAAGACTATTGGTACTATCTATCCTAACTCTGAGGTGGTTACCAAGTTCATGGAAGCTCTTCCTGAACATTGGGAAACCTACACCTCCTGCTTAACTATGTCCAAAGACATAAAGACACTCACATTAAGTGAGCTGTAGGTATTCTTCTAAACCGTGAACAACAGAAGAAACTAAAAAAGAATCTCATAAGAGATACTAAAGATTCCAAAAGCACCTCTGTTGCACTGGATCTCTGATTCAGTTCCTACTGTTGCTACTCCTTCTTCTGTTACCATCACTGAATTAGAATCTTCTGATTCTGACATGTCTGACTCAGATCCTGATTTTAATGAATCTCTTGCACTTCTCACTCGCTCTTTTAAGAAGTTTGCCAAAAAGGGAAACTTCCAAAGAAGGAAACCTCTTACTCTTATTGACAAGCCTAAAACAAAATCTGTTGATAAGGCCACTGCTACCTGCTACAATTATCAGTGCAAAGGACACTTTGCTAATGATTGCAGGTACAAGAAAAATCAGTTTGCTCCTTCTTCTACCAAATCTTCCTCGAAAAACCCCAAATACCAGCGCCTGAAAGAGAAGTACAAAAAGATGAAATTTCAACGCAAAGGTAAAGGTCTTATCGCAGAGGACTGCGATTGGGATGATGTCTCCTCATGACCACTGATAGAAGATACTCAAGTGGCACTGATGGCCATTATTGAGGAACCTACCTTAGCTCTCATGGCTAAAATAGAAGAGGTCCCTGAAGAGGTTCCTACTCAAGCTCCTGAAGCTTCTACCTCTCGACTGAATCTACCAGTCAGGTACCTATTCCTGTTGTCCCTCTTGAAAGCTTAACTCAGCTAGACCTTATAACCCTTGATCTCTATAAAGCCCTGAATGGTAAAACCTCTACTGAGAAAATGAATATTGATCTTCGTGATCAACTCAAGAGAGTGTCAGGAAAAGATAAAACAACTACCATTCTGGAAGAAAGTTATAAGGATCAGGTCACTGTTAATCAAACTCTCTATATCGAAAGAGAAAAGGCTCTTGCTGCTAAAGAAAGAGCCTTGGCCGAACTAAATGTTGAAAAAGTCACCATCAAAGGATGGAGTGACGCCTCTGAAAAGGTTGATGAAATATTAGCCTCAGGAGAAATGTCAAAAACAAAAGGGGTCTTGGATTCACTAGCGAATGTTCTAGGCCTGATCGTTCCATGCTTAAATTTGGAATGTTTGTTTCTTCTATCCCTGATCCTAATGCCCCTGAAAACATCCCTTCTTCATCCAACACACACACTGAAGGTGCTCCTAAGAGCAAAAAGAAAACAGCCAAGGAAAAATCCAAAACTGTAACACCTTCAAAGACCAAGAATCCTAAACCTAAGAACAAAGTTCTAGTGGTGGTCCTTCAGTCTCAGGAACAAAATCTTCTTTCTCAAAATCCTGCTCCTAGACTGAAGATTGACCTGAAGCAAAAGACCCTGGAGAAGAAACCTATTCCTCCTCTGTCCAATGCTAAAGGCATACTTGGTACTGGTCCTGCTCATCTGAAGTTCAAAGACTTCCTGGACCCCACTAAACGCTTTCAATATCGCAAATGTTATCACTGTGGATTTAACGACCATATTGCGAGTAAGTGTCCTGATGCTACCAAAACTGAAAATCAGCTAAGGTAAAGAAAACTCCAAAGACTGATAATCAGTCAAAGGAAAGAAGGTTGTCAAGACTGTTCCTTCAGTCAAGACTCCAGCCTCAAGAACTGATAACTAGTTAAGGCTGTCACTAACTCCACCAGTCCTACTGATAATTCTGGATCCATAGTTCTATGGGTACCAAGAAAAACTTAAACTCTAAATTTTACAGACAAGGCATCTGGTACCTGGACAGTGGATGCTCTCGACATATGACTGGTTCTAAATCTGTCCTCTCTAACTACCGTGAAGAAAGAGGTCCTGCTGTGACTTTTGGTGGAAACGGTAAAGGCCAAACCCGAGGGTATGGCACCCTGACCAACGGAGTAACTACTTCAAAAGAGTTGCTTATGTTGAAGGCCTGATGCATAATCTTCTGAGCATCAGTCAACTGTGTGATAAGAATCACAAAGTCTCCTTCTCGAAGAAAAAGTGCAAAGTCAAGAACAGACGCAAGGAAGTTATTCTCACTGGTGTTAGACAAGCTGATATCTACATCATCAACATGAATACTTCCACTGATAACTTCTGTTTGTATCTCGTGCTTCTACTGATACAAATTGGCTTTGGCACAAGCGTCACTCTCATCTCAACTTCAAGACGCTGAATCAACTCTGCATCAACAATCTTGTTGTTGGTTTTCCTGACTTTCGCTATACAAAGGTATCTCTTTGTTCAGCATGTGAGAAAGGAAAACAGACCAGGGCTAGCTTTAAGTCCAAGCAGATTTCCTCCATCAGCTCTCCTTACAACTTCTCCACATGGATCTCTTTGGACCTGTTAATGTCCAATCCATTGCTAGAAAGAAATATACTCTGGTAATCGTTGATGAATATTCCAGATATACTTGGGTATTCTTTCTTCGATCCAAGAGTGACACTTCTGAAGAAATCATTCTGTTCGTCAGGAAGATGGAAAGACTCAACAACCTTACTGTTCGATCAATCAGAAGTGACCACGGAACTGAATTCAAAAACAGTACCCTGGAAACCTTCTTTGATCAAAAAGGTATCTCTCAGAACTTCTCATCTGTAAGAACTCCTCAGCAAAATGGTGTTGCTGAAAGACGAAACAGAACCCTGATTGAAGCTGCACGATCTATGTTGAGTGATGCCAACCTTGCCACTCAATTCTGGGCTGAAGCCGTTAACACAGCTTGTACTCAGAACAGATCCCTGATAGTAAAACGCTTCAGAAGAACCCCTTACGAACTCTTTCGTAACATGAAACCTTCAATCGAACATCTCCATATCTTTGGTTGTGTCTGCTACATCCTGAACAACAAAGATAACCTTGGAAAGTTCGATTCCAAGTCTGATGATGGAATCTTCCTTGGATACTTCTCTATCTCTAAAACCTACCGTGTGTTCAACAAACGTAGACAAACCATAGAGGAAACGATTCATGTGAAATTTGATGAATCTGGTCCTACCTTTCCTCACCCCCATGATAATTCTGAAATAAATCAGTGGGCTGACTCTTTCTTTCAAGTCCCTGATATTCCTATTGCTGATCCATCTCCTCAAGACCTTCATGATGGTTTTGAAGAAAATCCTACTCCACCTTCTAATATACCCATACCTCCTCTAATAAATGCCACCCCTATCACCCAAGTCACACCTGAACCTGATCAACCCACTAACAGTGAAGATTTTTCTCAAACCACTGTTAGTGAACATGCTATTAATCTTCTCCCTGATCCATCAGTGAATGAAGCCTCTACTTCAGGACAGGTGTATCAACCACCTGCTCTTCGTTGGACCAAAGATCATCCAATTGATCAAGTCCTCGGTAATCCTTCCTCTGGTGTTAAAACTCGACGCCAATCTGGTAACGTCTGTCTTTATGTTAATTTCATCTCTGAAAATGAACCTAAAGAAATAGATGATGCCTTACGTGATCCTGCCTGGGTCTCAGCCATGCAGGAAGAGCTAGCAGAGTTCATCAGAAACAATGTCTGGCTTCTCGTCCCTAGGCCTCGAAAACGTACAATCATAGGATCCAAGTGGATCTTCAGGAATAAGCTTGATGAGATTGGTACGATTATTCGAAACAAGGCTCGCCTTGTGGCTCAGGGATACAGGCAGGAAGAGGGCATTGATTACGATGAAACTTTTGCTCCTGTGGCTAGGCTCGAAGCAATTCAACTTTTCCTGGCCTTTGCAGCACATATGAACTTCAAAGTTTTTCAGATGGACATTAAAAATGCTTTTATGAATGAAAAACTTAATGAAGAAGTCTTTGTGGCTCAGCCTCCTGGCTTTGTAGATCCTAAGTTCCCTGATCACGTCTACAAGTTAAACAGGGCTCTCTATGGGTTAAAACAGGCTCCTCGTGCCTGGTATGATACCCTGTCAACCTTTCTTCTCTCTAAAGGTTTTGTTCGTGGTAAGATCGATAGCACTCTATTTCTTAAGAAATATCCTAAGCATATCCTTCTTGTCCAGATATATGTCGATGACATTATCTTTGGATCAACCAATCCCAAACTCTGCGAAAAGTTTGAGAATGAAATCTGAATATAAAATGTCTATGATGGGTGAACTAACATTCTTTTTAGGACTTCAGATCAAGCAATCTGAAAAGGGAATCTTTATCAATCAAGGTAAATATGTACTTGATATGCTGAAAAAGTTTGATCTCACATCATGTACACCGATGAAGACTCCAATGGCTCCTCCTCTATCACTTGACAAGGATTCCAAAGGGAAACCTGTTGATGTGACTCTCTATAGAGGAATGATTGGCTCACTGCTGTATCTTACAGCGAGTCGTCCTGATATCATGTATTCTACATGTTTATGTGCTCGTTATCAGGCTGAACCCAAAGAATCCCATCTGACTGCTGTAAAGCGGATTTTCAGATATCTGAAGGGAACTCCTAATCTGGGTCTTTGGTACTCCAAGGACTCAGGGTTCGATCTAACAGCTTATTCTGATAGTGACTTTGCAGGATGTAAGATCGACAGGAAAAGCACCACTGGTGGGTGTCACCTACTTGGTGGAAAGTTGGTGAGTTGGACTAGCAAGAAACAGAATTCTGTGTTCACATCAACTGCTGAAGCTGAATATGTTGCAGCAGGAATCTGTTGTGCTCAAGTCCTGTGGCTGAGAAATCAACTTCATGACTATGACATACAACTTTCTAAAATTCCTATATACTGTGACAACACTTCAGCGATCGCCATCGCTAACAATCCTGTCTTACACTCCAAGACAAAGCACATTGAAGTGAGATATCACTTCATCAGGGATCATGTGATGAATGGTGATATTGAACTCCATTTTGTCCCTACTGAATATCAGCTTGCTGACCTCTTTACAAAACCACTGGATGTAACACGTTTAATATGCTCATCAGTGAATTTGGGGATGTTAAATCCTGACGAATGAAGTTTATCAGGACAAAAAGTTGTTAAGTCCTATAGAATAACTTTTCTCAAGACTCTTATTTAATAACTCCTGAATAACACATTTATCAGGAGATAACTCTATTCAGTACTTACAAAATCTTTGTTCAAAATCCGAATACTGATGATTCTCAGGTAAGTATTTCAGTTCCTGAAACCTTATCGCATTAAATGTGATAAGAGGATTTTCCCAAAACAGTACTTATCTGATAAGTACTCTAATTCCAAGAAAACTCTTCTTTCATAAAAATGGAATTATCCCTTGAAAAGGTGGTTTTTAGCTTTTTGAATAAAACAAACTTTTCATCTGCACTGACACGTAATGGGACGTTTCCTGTTCCCCACGACGTGTGTCAGGCGCGTGAACGCGCGTCAAGCTTCCTTTTTTCATCATTGCGTTTGAAATTAGCCGCTCTTTTCTCTCTCATCCATTTTCTCTCTCCAACCACGAGGTATAAAAACCTCACTCGTAATCCATTTCACTCTTTACGCTTACAAATTCTCTAAAAGAACTCAAAGCAAGAAAAAGCTATTACTCTCAATCTGCTTCATCAAGAACACCAAGAACACACACAATCTTCTTAATCAAGAATCATCGTAAGTGTTACTTTCTTCTTGTTCTTTCCACAAACTAAGTTGATCTTTGTTCCAAAACAACTTATTTTGATAAACGTTTTCACAAAAACCCTAAGATCACTTCGTTTGATCTTTAGTTTTCCCAAAATCTTCATAGATTTTTGTTAAAACTGTTTATGTGATTCTTCTTATTTCTTTTAAGAAAAATCATCAACTCTTATTTTGATATAATTTCATCAAAATAGAAGTTCTCTTTTAATACCAAAACACATTCCTTTTGTGAATTTTGGTATCTAATCTATTCCTAAGTAAAAGGATTTCACCACTTTTATGAATTTTTACTATGTTCATTGAAAAGTGAAGAAAGATACATATTTTGGATTCTTAATCATCCACATATGTTATTCTTTGTTTTTAACAGGATGGCTGCTACTACTTCCACCTCTATCGAAGCCCAGGTCTCCTCTGAGGCCACTGCACTGATGACTACTGTGGGAAACCTCCCAATTGTCATCCCTCAACATGACATCCAATTCAAAAGCAACAACCTCATTGGCCTGTTCGACCTCCCAGAAGGCAAAGAGTACTTGAAGCCTGCTAGGGACTTTCTTCTCAACAGTCCACTGAAGACGGCTTTCACCATCAACCCCAAGCCGAACAAACCCCTACTTCTCCAACTCTGGTCCACTGCCACGATGGCCCAGGAGAGGAACTCAAAGGGAAAAATGCATGAGGTGATAAAATTCCAAATAAAGGAAGATATCATCTCCTTTGGAATTGGGACTCTTCGAAACGTCCTCCAGATCCCCAAAAAGAAGAGATATCCTCCTCCCCCATCCACTGAAGAAGTCATCACTCTGCTAGATGACATTGGCTACAGATGGCCTGAGAAGGAAGGCGTTCCTCTGACCAAGACTGCTGCTACTGTCCATAAAACAGGACTGAACGCTACGTTCTATTACATATGGAACACGTTCGGTCTCTGTCTGACGGGGAAGACGGGGAGCACTGAGCAGTTTCTCACCGTCATCCAAAACATGGTCTACTCCTCTCTCAAAAATCGGAAGTTTGACTATGTTCGCCATATCTGGGATGATATGGTGAAGAAGATCAAGCACAAAAACCGAGTGGTCAACGTCCCTTACACTCGGTTCTTCTCTGCAGTCCTGGAACTCCACATGGACACTGCCTATCCTACTAAAGGCAATTTCAACAACTACGCATTAGGACCAAGGTTCCTGGACCAGGTTCCTTCTCGTCCTGATGACGTACCACTCTCTGCGGTTCTGGTTGTTCCTGAACCAGACCAGGACGCAGACGAGCAGATCGCCTCCCCTCCTTCTCAAGGTATGTTTTCTCTCTTCTCATCCAAACCATCTTCTTCTCTTTCCATGCATGCTATGTCAGTAGCTAACCCCTTACTGACTTCCCCAACTGCAACACATCTTCTGCGCTCCAGAAGCGCCCACACCCCTCTGGATCCACTCCTCCTCCTCTCCCCAAGCGTGCCAAGTCAAAGGCATAGAAGAAAAAGAAGCAGGGAGCTGCTGGTAAGAAATATTACCTCACTCTTCCTGCTATATTTAATAGACCCTCTCCTTTATCTAAAACTTCTCTACTTGCAGATACTCCTGCTCCACAACCAACTGAACCTGAGGTTGTTCTACTCGAACACTCAGAGAATGTGGACGACAATCGTTCGGATGCCGTTCAAGCCTCAGGTAATACTTCTAAGCAAAATATTACCATCTCTTCTTCTATGAAAGCTTTTGAGTCTTCTAGTACTCACTTAGCTACTAATGTTACAGGTTCTTTTGGAGCAGCTTCTCAAGGACATCCTCAACTTCATCAGGATGATCCTTTCGACGAGTTCATCTTCACGGACTCGGAGCGTCAGCTGAGCGCAGCTGAACTCAGGCGTCAGTCCGCTGAACGACAACTTCAGGAGGCCAGGACAGCACTCCAACTGCAGGAGGACGCACACAAGGCTCGTCTCCAGGCCTTGGAGCTGGAACTTGCCTCTGCAAAGGCTGCTACTGCTGCTGCTGAAGCCGCCGCCGCCACTGCCACTGCTGCTGCCACGGCTGCCACTCCACCACCAACTGGCGTGATCCTGACCATACCTTGTCTGGACAATATCCACGACAAGGTATCCTAAGTGGCCACTTCCTCCAACTCCCTCCAGGCGTCCATCGAGGACATGAAGGCCAGAGCCATGCCTGCTCTCTCCACTGCTGTCAACAACAGCTCCAACTCTCTCACCTCCTTTCAGGATGCTGTGGTGCAGAGGTTGGAAGCTCAAGAGGCAGGGCTCCGGGCTCTTCAGGCAAAGGTGAATGATCTCTCCACCGCCGTCAACGCTGTCACCACTGCTCCTCCACCACCGCCAGCGTTCACAATGTTGGGAACCGGAAGCATAAACATGCGCAGCGGATAACAAAAAACTGATTCCCAAACAAGGATCCAATCCTAAACCATTCAGATACTATTAAGGATGTTTAGAGGATTACCTTTTGAATAATGACTCTGAAACGCGAGTAGGGGATACACCGCTACTGACACCGGTTGAGATAGTTGCTAGACCACCACGAGGATTACCCGAAAAACGAATGCGAACCTTCCTTTTACTTGGATTCGGCGCCGGTTTTTAGGGGAGAGAGAGAGAGAGAGTTTTTCTGGGTTTTTAGGACTGAATAAATCAAATAAACTGACACCCCTAACCCCTTATTTATATGGATAAATCCTAATAAGAGTTTTATTCCATATAAAACTCTTTGGTAATTATCTCCAAATAATTTCCATAAATAACTAATTAATTTATCTAATTAATTAATTACAAATAAATAGTTTAACTAACTATTTATATATTAACTCTCTCATTAAATAATTAATAATCAATTAATTATTTCTCATGTAATCCAAACGTTTCATTTTGGCGTGCAGCAGTGTGACCTACTAGTGTCCTATAACATTGGATACGATAACCCTGTTACTGTCTTGCACATAATCCTAACAGACTCCCACTTGTGCTAGACATGTAACTGTACTGTCACCATTAGCCTAAGGAGGTCCCTAGCCAGACACTTAGGTTAACCAGGTTATAAGATCTCTTACATCCAGAGATACAATTCACGCTTGAATTTGTACACAGGTTCATTCCTTTTGCACACGATATTTCTAAAGTGATTTAAGACATGGAGTGGAGGATTCATTTCTTAAAATCAAGTATTTCTTGACTCTGATTTCGATTGCCTGCAGTAACGGATATTACTAAATAACCCCTGTTATTCTATCCGAGCGTGGCCACGCGTTTTCTGCCAATCTTAATCGTCAAGGGGCCCGGAAATATCTCTCTTTTGAAAGAGGTGCAAATCCCTTCTTGACTACTTGCATTTGGATCCACGGCTTCCGCTGCATCTAGTCACGTCCCGTATGGCCACCCAGTTACGGTGCAGCGTTAGTACGTGCTAAGAGTACAGTAGTCCTCGTGTTCCCAAACCAAGTATCTCAGGTCTAAGGACAACCTATCAAGTCTGTGCTTATGACTGAGGCTCCATGAAGCAGACTTGATTACTGGTCACTTCCAATACCCAAACTCTCTGATGAGTATCTATAAATACTTGGTCACATCACTTGTGCTTTTATTCCCTACTTTGAATAAATCATCAAGTATTCATAATAGCGTTAAACTCCTTATTGAAATTCCCATTTCAATAAGTGGCTACGGAAATTTTAGATTTCATACAAAACTTTGTAAAATCATGGATACGTTAAATATGCAAAAAATAGTTAATTTAGAACAATCATGAAATTAAAACCTCCATTTATTTCCAACACACTGTGAAATAAAAACTTTACATGATTACATTGTTTCTAAATTAGACTATAGTCATAATTAATAAACTAAGAACTAGCTACTGGCTTCCAGGTACTGCATCCCAATGGAATTCGCATGTGCCTCATGCTTTACCCTTGCTAGTGGCTTTGTCAGCGGATCTGCGACATTGTCTTCTGTTGGAATCTTGCATATTCTCACATCTCCTCTTCCAATGATCTCTCGGATGAGGTGATACTTCCTGAGCACGTGTCTTGACTTGTGATGTTCTCTAGGTTCCTTTGCTTGCGCCACGGCTCCTGAGTTATCACAGAATATATCGATCGGTCTCGAGATACTGGCAACCACTCTGAGATCCGATAGAAAATTCCTTAGCCAGACAGCTTCCTTTGCCGCATCAGATGCTGCAATGTACTCTGCTTCTGTAGTTGAGTCAGCAATCGTGTCCTGCTTCGAGCTCTTCCATGAGATCGCACCTCCGTTTAGGGTAAAGACGTACCCTGACTGTGACTTGAAGTCATCTCTGTCGGTCTGGAAACTAGCGTCAGAGTATCCGGTGACACTAATTTCATCCTCAGCACCTCCAAAGACCAAGAACATTTCCTTTATTCTTCTCAGATATTTAAGGATGTTCTTGACAGCTACCCAATGGGGTTCACCCGGATTCTGTTGATATCTGCTCGTGACACTTACTGAGTAAGCAACATCGGGCCTAGTACACAGCATGGCATACATAATCGATCCAATTGCAGAAGCATATGGGACCGATTTCATCTTGTCCTGATCTTGACTAGAAACAGGACACTGTGTCTTACTCAACACTATGCCATGTTGCATCGGGATAAATCCTTTCTTGGATTCATCCATCCTGAATTTCTTCAAGATTTTATCGATATACGTACTTTGGCTAAGCCCGATAAGCCGCCTAGATCTATTTCTGTAGATCTTTATACCGAGTATATAAGCGGCTTCTCCAAGGTCTTTCATCTGGAAACATTTGCTTAACCAACTTTTAACACTCTGTAAAGTTGGTACATCGTTCCCTATGAGTAGAATGTCGTCTACGTATAAGACCAAGAAGGTTACTATGCTCCCACTGAACTTAGTGTAGACACACGCCTCGAACTCACTTTTGGTAAAACCAAACTCTTTGATTCGTTCATCAAAGTGTAAGTTCCAGCTTCGAGATGCTTGCTTCAATCCATAAATGGATTTTAGCAGCTTACACACCTTATTAGGATTCTTAGGATCTTCAAACCCCTCTGGTTGTTCCATATAGACGTCTTCTGTTAACTTTCCATTCAGAAAGGTGTCTTGACGTCCATTTGCCAAATCTCGTAATTAAAGTACGCTGAGATGGCCATAAGAATCCTAATTGACTTTAACATTGCCACTGGTGAAAAGGTTTCATCATAGTCAATGCCATGAGTTTGCGTGAATCCTTTTGCAACCAGTCTGGCTTTGAAGGTGTGTACGTTCCCATCCATGTCGGTTTTCTTCTTGAAAACCCATTTGCGTCCAACAGCCTTACAGTGTTGTGGCAAATCAGTCAACTCCCAAACTTGGTTGTCGTACATGGATTGCATCTCGGCCTTCATGGCTTCCTGCCATTGTTCAGACTCACTGCCTGACACAGCTTCTCCATAGGATGTTGGTTCATTTAAGTCTCCGCTATCTTGAGAGACTAGGAACCCAAGATACCTATCTGGTTCTTGTCTTACCCTGCTGGATCTGCGAAGGTCCTGTGTTTGCACTTCCTCAATCGGCTCTGATTGAGGTTCAACATTGTTATGTTGAATTTCTGGCTCAACAACTGGTGTAGTGCTTTCTTCGTCTACTACCTGTAGATCTACATCCTTTCTGGTGTTCTCTAAACTGAGAAACTTTTCTTCCAGAAATTTTCCATTTCGAGCAACAAACACTTTGTTCTCTTCAGGGTTGTAGAATAATATCCCACGGTGGTCTTGGGATATCCAACGAAGAAACACTTGTCGGATTTGGGTTTGAGTTTTTCTGAGGTAGGTCGTTTGACGTAAACCTCACAACCCCAAATTTTCAGAAAAGATATGTTGGGTTTCTTACCCTTCCACAACTCGTATGGAGTCTTTTCTACCGACTTTGTTGGCGCTCTGTTCAGTATGTGTGCTGCTGTTTCGAGCGCATGTCCCCAGAATGATATTGGCAGCGAAGAATGACACATCATCGTTCGTACCATGTCAAGCAAAGTACGATTTCTCCTTTCTGATACACCGTTCATCTGAGGTGTATACGGAGGTGTAAGTTGGGATACAATCCCACACTCCATCAGATGATTGTCAAACTCATCACTGAGATATTGCCACCACGTCTGACGTAAGAACTTGATCCTCTTGTCAAGTAGATTCTGTACTTCATTCTGATATTCCTTGAATTTTTCAAAGGTTTCAGATTTATGTCTCATCAAGTAGACATAACCATACCTACTGAAGTCGTCAGTGAAGGTAATGAAGTACCGGTATCCTCCTCTTGCTACATGACTGAAAGGTCCACATACATCTGTGTGGATTATTTCAAGCAAGTCAGTAGCCCTTTCATTCTCACTGTTGAAAGGTTGCTTTGTCATTTTGCCAGATAAACAAGATTCGCAATTATCAAAAGGTTTATAGTCGAAATTGCCAAGAAAACCTCCTTTTAGGAGTAGTTCAACGCGTTTCTTGTTTATATGGCCCAAACGACAATGCCAGAGGTAAGTCTGATCCTCAATATCCTTGGATCGCTTACTTATATGATAGATTTCACTATTGTTGTCTTTAAGATTTACAGTGTATAGACCATCTACGGAGTGTAGCTTTAAAATAGAAAATATTATCTTTAAAGACTGAAATCATTTTATAAGAATATTTATAATAAAAGCCTTGGTCTACCAATAAATCAAAAGACAATACATTCTTAATCATATTTGGATATAATAACAATTATCCAGTTCCAAAACTAGACCCGAGGGTAAACTAAGACTATAAGATCCCACGGCTTCAGCAATCAACAGAGTGCCTTCGCCAACTCGTAGGTTCGAACGGTCCTTCCTCAGAGTCTTTCTTCTAGTGAATCCCTGTAAATGATTACAAATGTGGTTACCACTGCCTGTATCAATTACCCATGATTCATAAGAAGTGATTAAGCAATCTATCACAAAGATACCTGGAGCATCGGGTAAACCGATCTCTATCTGGTCGATATTCATCGAGTGCTCGCAAATATCCTCGCTGCCGCACTCTGGGCAACTCAGATCTCCCAGCTCATCAATTATATCAGTGTCCATGAGATTCGCAGGTTCGGGTACTGGCTCTAGACTGGCCAGGATATCTTCATGAACTTTATCCACGTCGTTCTTTGGTTCCTTCATGTAGGCACTAGCTGTGTCCTGAACTTCCTTTGTGAGGGAGAACCACATGAGGTACACTAACTCTTCCTGAGTCATCTTGTACCCCAGACGTGATAAACACTTAAAAAGCCTTCTCATTTCAATAAGATGGTTTTTAACTGACTGACCCTTTTGTAGCTTCAGGAGAGAATCTCTTGCATGATCAAAAGCTTGCCCGTGTGCTTGTAGAAACCTAACTGGTTTTCTACATTCCTTACGACCTCGTGACAGAATTTCACTCTTAAGTCTCCCGTGAACTCGGGTGACATAGAGAAAACTAGAACGGACATTACATCCGATTCATCTGCCATGAATCTGAAATATTCAGCAAATTCCTCTTCTGGGGCATTGCTTTTGGGTCGTGACATGGGCTTATTGATCACATAAAGCTTACCCTGGGCACTCAAAACATTCTGTAAGTGCAACTTCCAAACTGGAAAGTTCTGGCCCGTAAGCTTCCACTTGCCCGTAATAAGGCGAAGTGATTCCTCAGGTGAATAAAACGGAATGCTAATTGGAGACATCTACAGAAGAATATAAATTCCAATTTAGTTTATAATTATATAATTCTAATAAATTATTACCCTTAAAATAAATTTATTAGACTAGAATCCATATTTCACATGTGTCGGGAAGCATGTGATCATGTCAAACCGACTCATGCGATCTACGGTAGGTAAAACTATACCAATCGTATTCCTATCTGAAAATACGACTTCTAGATCGTCGGGACATCGGATATATATAGTCCGTGCATATTTAGTCCCTCTAGTGCATTTTGGCCTGGTACCACCCAGTGAATAAATAATTACCAAAATAGATTGCACCACCCGGGACCTGGACAAACTCTGGCCGGTACCACCCGGAGATAATTCGCAGAGTTTTATCACCTTCCAGTTTCGGTTTGAACACGGGCGCTCATAGTGTGTGCACTTACAACGCCCTATGTACCTTACACCGGAAGTGCCCCTAAAGTGGGTTGCACTTACTAATCTATGATTTTAACAAGGGTCGAAATTGCCAGTTTTCTTTTTCCAAAAATTTTGAAAAACTGGATCCAAACACTAACTGTATTTGTATCCCTTTTTGTCCTTTTAAAACATTCGGTTTATATTTAATTTTAAAAAATTATTTAACAATTATACAATTAAATATAAACAACCACGCAATTAAATATAAAATCAACCACGCATTTTTAAAAGACATGTCATAGCCAAAACCCTTAAATCTATTGTCGTTTTGTGAGCCAACACAAAACGACGGTCTTGACCCTAAGTGACAGCAACACACAAGGCATGAACTTCTCGGCGCTCCCACTGGCTCCAAGATCCATCTTTGACTCCGTGCTCCGTCTTCGGTTTCTTTGGTTATTTTATTTATTGAAATTACATTATAAAAGCGGGTTGTAAATGGCACGCAGGCCTCCCGTAACCAACGATTAAATAAATAAATAAACAAAAAAATAAAAATACAACCACGGGTCTAGGGCTTAGCTATGACAACCACGATAAGCAGTTAAATAACACTGAAAAACGTAAAACCCAAACTGGTTTTGTAATTACCAAAAATTAATTTTAATGAGAAAACACAAAATTAATTTTATCCGGAGTTTCAGCTTATCTGGCTAAAACGAAACTTATCAACACGAAACCTTATCCAATACCCTTTCTGATAGCCACAATCAGTTGAGATCGTTACTATCGGTTATTGGGAAAAAATACCAGTTACCGGCGATGATGGTAACAATCAAAATCGTCACCACCACCACCGGTTCCATTGATCGCCGCCGTCTACCACCGCAACGACAGCAGCCGCGAAGACCGCCATCGCCGCTGATGATAACAGCCGGCGGCAAGGCTTTCGCCACCACCGCCTATCGTGACCACCACCGATTGGTGGCTTGGTCCGGCGATCAACAGCAAACAACCACCGCCCCTGCCATGGCTCGGCCTTAGGGCAGCCGGCGGGCGGCCTGGTGGTTCGCGGTCAGTGCGGCGACGATGGCCGTAGCCACCGCCACCACCTTCCAGCCGCTGCCATCGAAACAGCAGCGCCACCGCCTTCAATTAACACACCACCGCGGCCAATTAGTGGCTTGCGGTGGTTGATCGATTTCGGGAGGCAATCGCCGCCGCCGCCCGGCGTGGCCGTAAGGCAGCCGGCGGCTTGGCAGGCGTTTCGTGGTGCTCCGGCAATAACAACGACCATGAGCCGCTGCCACCACCGTACAAAC
The DNA here is from genome assembly GCA_030169165.1 of Centaurea solstitialis. Lineage (NCBI taxonomy): Eukaryota > Viridiplantae > Streptophyta > Magnoliopsida > Asterales > Asteraceae > Centaurea > Centaurea solstitialis. The sequence goes on from CM058044.1 coordinate 46,237,480, forward strand.
AACGCCACCACCGTCGCCAAATCGTGGCGCGGTGGTCGATCATCGCGACGCCGCTGCCACCGGTTCGTGGTGGCGGTCGGTTTCGTCTTGGTGGTTCCGATCGACAAACTGTCGTGAATCCACCACCGATGATCGCGGTCCCGTGTGATAACCAATAAAAATCCAATTTTTAAGAAAACATATAAAAATCGAATTTTTAACAAAAAACATAATCTAAACAATTTTAACCAGATCTAAACGTTTAGGAGGTGGCTCTGATACCACTGTTGGGAACCGGAAGCATAAACATGCGCAGCGGATAACAAAAAACTGATTCCCAAACAAGGATCCAATCCTAAACCATTCAGATACTATTAAGGATGTTTAGAGGATTACCTTTTGAATAATGACTCTGAAAAGCGAGTAGGGGATACACCGCTACTGACACCGGTTGAGATAGTTGCTAGACCACCACCGAGGATTACCCGAAAAACGAATGCGAACCTTCCTTTTACTTGGATTCGGCGCCGGTTTTTAGGGGAGAGAGAGAGAGAGTTTTTCTGGGTTTTTAGGACTGAATAAATCAAATAAACTGACACCCCTAACCCCTTATTTATATGGATAAAACCTAATAAGAGTTTTATTCCATATAAAACTCTTTGGTAATTATCTCCAAATAATTTCCATAAATAACTAATTATATTATCTAATTAATTAATTACAAATAAATAGTTTAACTAACTATTTATATATTAACTCTCTCATTAAATAATTAATAATCAATTAATTATTTCTCATGTAATCCAAACGTTCTCATTTTGGCGTGCAGCAGTGTGACCTACTAGTGTCCTATAACATTGGATACGATAACCCTGTTACTGTCTTGCACATAATCCTAACACACAAACGCTGACAGGGGCCTACTTCAGTCCCTGATCATCTCCTCCTTCATCACCAGGAAGCTCCAGACGAACATGGCCTCTCTCCTTCAGAGGTGTGTTTCAACAGCCGCCTTGGCTAGGGCACCTGTTGAGGGGGAGAGATAGCCTCTGCGAGACCATTCCGTTTATTCCCCCTCCACCAACTGGAGAACAAATGAAGAGTGGGGAACAAACGAGGATGATGATGATGAGGATGAAGATGATGATGAAGACGACGACTTCATCGTCGAGAAGGTTGCAGATGCCTCCTCCGCGCCCATTCCAGGACTCTCTCAATCTCAGGGGGAGAACCCCGGTGCACCTGGGATGGGGGTTTAGATGCTGTGATAGAGCGACTCGAGAGTACAAGAGTAAAAATTCCTCTTCGTACCTCTTGGGACTCTGAGTTCGCCTATCTATCACAGGAGGAGTACAACAATGCAATAAAAGCTCAGGAGGAGCACGACAATAAAGAAAGAGAAGCCTTCCTCTCTGCTCAAGCTGCAAAGAAGCTTGCTTTTGACTTCGTCGATGAAGATGAAGAAATAAGTGCTGATCCAATTCTAGCACAGAAGGCCGCACTGAAGGTCTTCAACAAGAGTACTGAGGAAGAGACAGAGGAAGCTGATAAAGAGCTTGACTGGTGCAGAGACCGACTTCATCTCAGGAAGCACGGCGCCAGAATTGTGGGAATCCATCTTCGCCGAAACAGGGGAAAGAAAGGAGTTCCTGGCAAAACCTGGCTCACCGTCAAACGCTCAGGAGTAAAGGACGTAGAGCACACTCTTGACAAGTTAGACCGATACAACTTGTTAGAGTGGAACGAAATCAGAAGCCTACTTCCAAAAGCCAACAAAAACTACAGGGCTGAAGTAGAAGAAGTCATTGATAGACTTATCGCTCGAATCAGAAGGACAACCAAAATTCCTGAGGTCCTGCTCCAACATCCCACTGCTCTTCCAAAGCCTCCTGTTCGACGATCAGCAGGCACTTCAACAAGGAGACCCACTCCTTGCATGCCTAGGACTACAGTCAAGCCACTGGATCTCTCGATGCTTGATCTCTCCTTTCCTTCTGGAGTAACTCTTTTTGAAGGTCAAGTCATCAGAGAACCTGTTCACGGTATTTGTGTAAAGGACAACTTAAATATCCTTCGCTTTCAACGCTTCAGCGAATTACACAAAGCACCCACTGAACACTTAGTGTCAGTCCTCTTCACTGCACTAAGAGATAAGAAGATTAAAGACAACAAGGATTGTGCCCGTGCTATTAGGACAATTCTTGATCAAAGAATAGCAACTGGCGAAACTCCAACTACTTTCCCTGTCAAGGAAGAAGTTCTCAGTGAAGACTCTGATAGCTAGGACTTTTGCTTGTATTTTTCTTTCAGTACTTCATTCATGTACTTGTGTATTTTCTTTACTCTTGTAAAAACTTAATGAGATTAATGGAAATGCATTTCAGTGCATCGTACTTTATTCCATCATAGTACTGAAAAAGATCCTTCAAAATAGTAAATGGGACATGTACCTTTATGAGTTCTATTTCCTACTGTTAATTTCTAGACTTAGATTTATTTCTAAACCTTTCAAGACTTAGACAATTACTCTGTTGTCTTATCATTATCATTTAGGGGGAGATTGTTGATCCAGCTCTCCTAAGACCTGATGAAATGATAATGATCCTGTAACTTCACTTAGTGAATAGGTCTTTACTTTCAGTTATAGCTTGAGGAATTATCACTGAGTTTGTTCAGTGTTATTCCTTGTTAATTATGTTGTAACTTGGAGTTTTAAATCATCAGGATCAGGATCAGGAGATGAACGAGTCTGTTCTGCAGTCTACTGATCCTGACCACCGAAGTGAAGACCTCCTAAAGACATTAAGATCATACTCAAAGAACCATCAGCGAAGTCGAAGAATTAGCTGATGACAGGAACAGCATGCTCGTGATCTGAAGACGGAACTCAGTGATAGGAGGCTGCTCAAATTCGTATGACATCCTGAAGACTCAACAGGATACAGTGACTCCTGATCTACATCAGTATCAGGACTCTACTCACTGATCAGTATCCTGATCCCGAAGGATTAGTGTAATGTCTTAATCTAATGCACAAAAGGATTATCCGCCTTTACTGACACAAAAGTACATAAGGACAATCTCTTTTCTGTTCCCTCCGTACTTATCAGACCTCAAGGCAACTGTTTACACAAGCCCTCTTTTGCACAACATGCAAAGGGTATTTGTTTATAGTAAATAGTACAATAGACCACTTGAAGTGTGACACGTACACAAAAGTGAGTCTGCATGCATTTAATGCATTGGGTATAAATAGGACGTGAAGAGATGTTCTCCATACTTCTTCTTCATCCTAAAAAGACCCTAATCCTTTCTTTCTTATTTCCTCTATCTTCTATCTTTTCTTATCTTCTCACTCTAGTGCATAGTGAAAGAACTTAGATTGTTTAGTTTAGACTTGTAGTCTTTTCTATTTCCGCAACAATCTGTAAATTCATATTGTTAATACAACAAAGAATTTAAAAGTAAAATTTGTGTGATTATATTCAACCCCCCTTCTATAATCCCATACACTATCCTTACTTGAAGGTCACCCATTTGGGACCAACAGGATACTCTCACAATACTGCTCTTCTTTCTTCTGAAAACCCTAGTTCTTTCAATACTACTGCTTTTACTAATACCACTGCTACTTACAATACTACTGCTAATGAAACTGTTTCTAATGTAAATTCTTGTACATCTCAGGAAGCCAATGATGATACAATTCTGGAAGCTTTCTTAACAAGTCATGTCAAATCATCATTGATCAATGATGATTTGGATCAAATCAATGCAGATGATCTTGAAGAGATGGATATCAAGTGGCAGATGGCTATGCTCACTCTGAGGATGAAGAGATTTATCAGAAGAACTGGGAGAAACAACTTTGATGTCAAAAGAGGAGATAAAGCTGGATTTGATAAATCAAAGGTCAGATGTTACAAGTGCAATGAACCAGGGCACTTTGCCAGAGAATGCAAGGGAGGATCCACAAATCATCAAAACTCTGGAAGTGGTTCTTCACAAGCCCCTAGATTCAATAATAGGGGAAGCAACTCAAACCCTAGTTCATCACAAGCACTTGTTTCACAAGAGGGACAAGGTTTTGATTGGAGTGATCATGCAGAGGAAGCAGTTCAAAATCAAGCACTCATGGCTGAAATCAAAGAGACTGAAATCCCATCTGAGGTATCTTCTAAACTCTGTTCTGATTCTTGTTTAGAAACTGTGAAAAAGTACAGGGATCACAATCAGACCATGAGTGATAGTATTAAGAAGATGGAGATAGATAGGAGAGAGTATGTTAAGATCATTGACAATCTGGAGGATCAAATTAAGAGCTATAAAGCCAATGAACTTCAGTTTGAATATGATTATAACTACTGGAAGTGGGAAAAGAAAGAATATGAGAGAAAATTATCCAAGGTTAGGGAAGAGTTGGAGTGTGCTAAGAAATAGTTGACTACTGCTAAGGATGACTTAGAAAAATTTTCAAAGTCATCTAAAGCTTTAGAATCCATCATTAAAGCACAAGTCCATGATGACTTAAAGAGGGGAATAGGATACAACAATACCCCTCCTCCCTATAACCAAAATTACATTCCTCCTACCACTGATCTGCTTGATAGGATAGATAGAGGAGAATTGAAGGAAGGTCTAGATAGAGTAGATCCAGTGGATACAGAGGAGGAATCTGATGAGAAAAGCACAACAGAGACCATTCCTGATGATAACCACATTCTCACTAATGAGAAGGGTGGTATGCCATTTGTTCCTATTAAACAGATACTGACCTCTAGGAAAAACAAGGGAAAAGAAGTGATGTCCTCAAATAAGGTTGAAAAGAAGACTGAGACAACTAGAAAAGAGAGTAGGAAGGACCACTATACTCAGAGGACTGTAGTTGATCCTGGTACTTCTTCACAGTCTCAAAACAAAAATCATCCAAGAGGGAACAAAAGGAACTGGAATAACCATTGGGCACAATGTCATGGTGTTGATCTAAGCAAGATAAACAGACCCAAACCATGCTTTATCTGTTGTAAGACTAATCATCTAGCAAGAGACTGTTATTTCAATCCAATTAATCAAAGAAACAGTTTTCAAACTAGAAGATTTGTCCCCACAAACAGAAGAGTAGTTCCTAAACAGAACAGGTCTAGTCAACCTAAAAGAAAAGTCCAAAAGAAAAAGGTTGAAAAGAAGACTGTTAAGATGGTTACTAAATGGGTACCAAAAGCTTCACTAAGCAGTACTACTGCTTCAACAAGCAGTGGTAATGACAGTGTTGCTTCTGATAGCAGTGGAAAAGGTTACAAAGAGATAAAGGTTGACACTGCTGCTAGTAATAACAGTAGTGGTAATTCAAACACTGTTTCCACTGCTAGACCTTCAATAAGAAAACCCATTATAACCAAATATTCCAGTCATGAGATCCCAAACAAAGATTATCTTTTGAAGCTCAACAGATTGACAGAGGTCAATAATGTTAATGATAAAGGAGAACCCAAGACCATATTGGCTTGGGTTCCCTCAAGACACTAACTGTTTCATTTTATGTGCAGAGCAACCAAGGACGAAGGAGCAGTCTTTGGCATGTGGATAGTGGTTGCTCTAGGCACATGACAGGTATCATGTCTCTACTTGAAGACTTTAAAAAGTTTGAAGGTGGACATGTTGCCTTTGGGGATAATCCTACTGGAGGTAAGATAAGTGGCAAAGGTAAGGTATCAAAAGGTAAGATGACTTTTGATGATGTTTATTATGTGGAGCAGTTGAGATACAACTTGTTAAGTATATCTCAAGTATGTGACAAGAAGTTTGGTGTATTTTTCACTGATACTGAATGCCTCATACTTGCTCCTGGTTTCAAGATAGATGAGAGTCAAGTAATGCTTAGGACTCTTAGGAAAGATAATGTTTACTGTTTGGACATTGAAGATGCTTCTTCTTTATCATCCTTAAACTGTTTATTTTCAAAAGCATCTGTGAGTGAATCATCATTGTGGCATAGGAGGATGTGCCACATGAACTTTAAAAACATGAACTTACTTGTTAAAAACAACCTTGTAAGAGGTTTGCCTGCAAAGGAATTTTCATGTGATGATAATTGTGTAGCATGCCTTAAAGTTAAGCAACACAAATCTTCTCACAAGTCCAAAGAAGTAAACACTATCTCATCACCTTTACAATTATTGCACATGGATCTTTTTGGTCCTACCAATGTGATGAGTATAGGCAAGAAATCCTATTGTCTTGTGATAGTTAATGATTATTCTAGGTTTACTTGGGTTTACTTTCTAAGAACAAAGGATGAGACAAGTGGACTGATCAAACCCTTTGTGACTAGAATGGAAAACAAGACAAACCTTAGAGTAAAAGTCATTAGATCAGACAATGGCATTGAGTTCAAGAATGCTGATCTAAACAGCTTTTGTGAGGAAAAAGGTATTGAAAGACAATACAGTGCTCCTAGAACTCCTTAACAAAATGGTGTTGCTGAGAGGAGAAATAGGACACTAATCGAGGCTGCAAGAACTATGTTAGCTGACTCTAAACTTCCTATCACTTTCTGGGCAGAAGCAGTTAACACTGCTTGCTATGTCCAAAATAGAGTTCTTATAGTCAAATCAAAAGGCAAGACACCCTATGAACTTTTTGAGAAAAAGAAACCCTATATAGGATTTTTAAAACCATTTGGGTGTCCATGCACAATTCTAGATACCAAAACTCACCTAGGCAAGTTTGACAGCAAATCTGATGATGGATTTCTTGTAGGATATTCTTCTCAAAGCAAAGCTCTTAGGGTATTCAATAACTCTACCAGAATCATAGAAGAAAGTGACAATGTCAAATGCAATGAGAACACTCCTAACATACCTGGAAGTGGTCCCAATTGGTTGTTTGACATTGATTCACTAACTAACTCTTTGAATATGAGCAATGCAGTGAATACAGGTCCAGGTACAGATCAGATCCAGGAAATAAGTCCTCCCTTTGTTGTGTTTCCCATGCCATTGGAAGAATCAAATGATGGCTGTACCACTGCTGAGTCAACCTCAGAAGGGCCAAAAGAACCTGAGACTGCTGAGAAGAGTGATGATCAACCATCTGGGGAAACTTCTCTGTCTGAGAACATTGAAGGAATACCTGTTTCAGATGAGGGACCTCAATGGGATCAAGAACCAGAAGTGAATGATTCAAATCTAGGGGTGGACTTGCCTGAAGAACCCCTGCATCTTACAAGAACTCAGAAGAATCATCCACCTACTCTGGTAATAGGAGACATTCAGTCTCCTATGATAACAAGGAAGCAAAGCAAATCCCTTCCCAATCCACACTTGAGTATGATCTCAGTTTTTCTATCTCAGACAGAACCAAAGAAGGCCCATGATGCAATGAAGGACCCAAGTTGGATAGAGGCTATGCAAGAAGAACTGTTGCAGTTTGTCTTGCAGCATGTGTGGGATCTGGTGGATCTACCAAGAGGACATAGGGTGATTGGCACTAAGTGGATTTTCAGAAACAAGACTGATGAAATAGGGATTGTTATTAAGAACAAAGCCAGATTGGTAGCACAAGGCTATACTCAAGAGGAAGGAATATACTATGATGATGTATTTGCTCCAGTTGCCAGAATTGAAGCCATCAGGCTATTCTTGGCCTTTGCATCTTACAAATGATTCAAAGTCTATCAGATGGATGTCAAGAGTGCCTTTCTCTATGGCACTATAGATGAAGAGGTGTATGTCAGTCAACCACCAGGGTTTGAAGATCCCAAATACCCTGACAAAGTGTATAAGTTGAGAAAAGCACTGTATGGTCTTCATCAAGCACCTAGAGCTTGGTATGATACCTTGTCCTCCTATTTGTTGGAAAACAAGTTTGAGAGGGGTGTCATTGATAAGACCTTGTTCATCAAGAGAACAAAGACTGATATGCTTCTAGTACAGATCTATGTAGATGATATTATCTTTGGATCTACAAGGGATGATATGTGCAAGGAGTTTGAGGAGCTGATGCATAAGAAGTTCAAAATGAGTTCTATGGGAGAACTCACTTTCTTTCTTGGTTTACAGGTCAAGCAGAAGGATGATGGTATTTTTATCAATCAGTCTAAATATGTGGCATCAATGCTTCAAAAGTTTGGGATGAATGATGCAAAGCCAGCTAGCACTCCTATGGAAACACACAAGCACCTCACTACTGATGTTGAGGGGGAGGAAGTAGATGTTCACCATTACAGATCCATGATTGGATCATTAATGTATCTTACAGCTTCAAGGCCTGATATTATGTTTGCTGTTTGTGTTTGTGCCAGGTATCAGGTTAGGCCAAAGGAGTCTCATCTACATGCAGTCAAAAGGATATTCAAATATCTCAAGGGTCAACCAAGGTTGGGACTTTGGTATCCCAATAACTCTTCTTTTGACCTAGTGGCTTACACTGATAGTGATTATGGAGAAGCAAATTTGGATAAAAAGTCTACATCAGGAGGATGTCAGTTATTGGGAGGCAGATTGGTCTCATGGCAGTGCAAGAAACAGACCACTGTTTCACAATCAACAATAGAGGCTGAATACATAGCTGCATCTCAGTGCTGTTCACAAGTTCTATGGATTCAGAATCAAATGCAAGACTATGGTCTTTCATTCTTGCAGACACCAATCTATATTGACAATAGCAGTGCTATCAGCATTGTTAACAATCCTGTCAAACACTCCAAGACCAAACATATAGAGATCAAGTACCACTTTATCCGAGACTGTAATGAAAAGAAGTTAATTCAAGTTCTGAAAGTCCACACTGATGATCAATATGCAGACCTGTTCACTAAAGCCTTTGATGTAGGCAGGTTTACATTTTTGGTTACAGGAGTAGGAATGATGAACTCTGAATAACCCTCTTCTTGTTACATTTATTTTGTACTATCTCTGTATTATGTCTTTTTTTCTTATTTGTTTTCTATTATTTGATAGGTATTTAATAAGTTTGTGAATGTTGCAGATAGTTGGTGGAATCATTGGATTGGTCAAAAGACGCAGGGTGAAGTTAACACTGCTTAGTTGAAGTTACTTTTGCTAGCTGCATTCCTATCGCAAAGCATAGTTTCTATTACTAAGTCTTTACCACTGCTCGTTTCCCACATTACCACCGCTAGCACATTCGCACATTACCACCGCTAGCACATTCGCACATTACCACCGCTAGCACATTTTACCACTGCTTGATCTTTACCACCGCTGGTTACATAAGCGTGTTTTTACCACTGCTTTTAACTTAACACGCGCATGGTACCACTGCTAGTGCATTTTACCACTGCTTTTAACTTAACACGCGCATGGTACCACTGCTTTTAATCTAACACGCGTATGGTACCACTACTAGTGCATTATTACCACTGCTTTTAACTTAACACGAGTATGGTACAGCCGCACGTACATTTTACCACTGCTTTTAACTTAACTTGTGTATGTTACCACTGCTCTTGTTTTTTTTACCATTGCTAGTGTTAGTTAATTTCAGTTACCACCGCTTTCATCTGAGATGCACAATACCACTGCTCATGGTTCGAGTATAAAAGCCCTAAACTGACCGCCTTTTTCACAAACGGCTATTCTGTGCTTTTGCTCTAAAAACGTTTGCGATTCTGCAACTTTTCTCTCTCTGTGTTCTTGCAATTCAATCTTCTTTCGTTTCGATTACTGATTCTACATCTGTTCTAGGGTTTTTCTTGTTTAATCGATAATGGATTCTCTTTACTTTGTTAAGGATCACAACAAAGTTGGCTATTTCTTGGCCTCATCCACTATCGCGTATGCCGCAAACCTCAATCCAACTATCTACATTCGGCATATGAACGATTTTTGGGCCAATGCGGTGGTGGAGGAACTTGAAGGGGTCAAACAAATCCAGACCACCATCTGTGGTCATTCTCTGACTGTTAATCCCGCAAAGATCAGACAACACCTACGTCTATAGGATGAGTCAAGTACAACCATGCTCTCTACTTCCACCATCATGGAAACTTTTCTAAGAATGGGGTATACAGGCTCTCGCACTTCTTTAAAATACCTTAAGGGTAAATTTTGCCCTCAGTGGAGGTTCTTTGTGCATACCCTATTACATTGTTTTTCAAAGAAAACTACAAGTTTTGGTGAGTTTAGTAGTACCATTGCCTCTGCTTTGGTTTGCCTAGCTACTAATCAGATTTTCAATTTCTCTCAAATGATTTTTGATGATCTTGTCTACAATCTTGAAAACATGAATTATTCCAAAGTAAAATCTTTTTACATATTTCCAAGATTTGTACAAGAAGTGATAACCCAAGAATTGACGGATGTACCTATGGATGGAGACACTTATCAGAGCTCTGCTCTTGGTAATAAAGTGTTTTCTAACATGCAGAGACCTGCTCCAGGCTCAAATGACATTTTCACCCCATTGTTCTCTACAATGATAAGGGTGAACCACCCACATGGTGAGGCATCAAGCTTGCAGCCTTCACAATCAAGCATACCCACTGATGACCTACCCCCACCTACCACTGATACACTTCCTCAGTCCCTTGATTCAACCCCCACCCCTACACTCAAAAGATACATAAGAAAGAACAGGGGAGCTCCTTCCTCCTCTGGTTCTAAACCCCAAGAGCCTATAAGTCCTCAGTTGGAGCACTCTCCTTCTGATATTTTCCAAAGGGATACCCCTGGAGTGATGCCCCACTCATGTGTAAAGAAGGTGCCCTCTAAGGAGAAAGATGGGCATGTGGTTGGTGAGGCTCAAACTACTGATGTTGCACAAGGTGTGCATCAGGACAGTTTGAACATAACTAAGACCCCCACCACGGCAACTCCTAGTGAGAAATCACAGGGAGGTCCCAGGTGCCAAGAAACCAAGGGGGCAGCTAGTGCTTCAGCAAGGCTGAAGGCTTCTGCTAAAAGCTCAAAGATCCAGTAATGGAGGTAAAAACTCCTAAATCTGGTAAGGGCGGTTATTCACATAAAGAATTGATGGCAGACCTGGCAACTATTGCCAAAGATTTGAAAGCTCATGATGGGAACTTTCAAATTCATGAGGAGAAGCACAAATCGCATGAAGAGAGGCTGGATATGCTGGAAAGGATGGTTGATGTTCAGAATCAGCTCATTAAGGATAAAGATGCAATGCTGGAGGAACTTATAAAGAAGCTTAAGTCTCAGGGTGCTCTAATGGCCTCCATGCACTTGAAGATTTCAGCTCTTCAGAAGAGATACTCCACTTTGGTCTCATTCACAAAGGGGGAGAAGAGATCAAAGGTTAAGGGGGAGTACAAGAAGAAGGAAAAGACTGTTGAAGACACTGAGGTTGTGAATGAACCTTTAGTTGATGCTGATACTGAAATGCCTGAAATTGTGAAGGAAGCAGGTGCTAAGGGGGAGACTGAAAAAGAGATTGGTACAGAGGCTGAACTGGAGGTGAATGATGATGAGGTGACAATAGCACAGCTACTCTTGAAACTTCCTAAGGTAATTCCAGCCAAAGGAGTTGTCATTAGTGAGCCTGTAGCTGAAAAGAAGAAGGTTAAAGTGCTTGATCCAAATGACAAAGGAAAGAATATTGTAGAAGAAGAACCAGAATCACAATCTGATGATGATGAGGATATGGGATTCAAGCCAGTGATGGATCCTGTAAATGAAGGTATTCTCTCTGATGCTCTGATTCAACAAATTGAAGAGGAAAAAGAGAAGAAAAGAAAAGAAGATTTGGCTGCAATAGCTGAACAAGATAGATTGGCAGCTGAAAAACTTCAAGAACAATTGAATGAAGAAGAAACAGTGGTTGTTAAGAAGAAGGCAATGAAGAAAACCACAAAGAAAGCTACTCCAAAGGCTGTGACAGAAAAGAGGAGAATCATGGTGAGATATCTGTCTGGTGCTCTTGGAAAGCCAGTATTTTGCCAAGTGGGATTTAGAAAAGATTGAGAACAAGTACAATGTTACAAGAGAGGCAATGCACCTAGAAGCCATGGAGGATCAGCAAATAGAAACAGAAGATGTGTCTTTAGTGCAAAGAAAGAGGAACAGAGATCAAGTGAAAGATCAGGTTACCATTGCTGAAGGTAATGCCACTGATGTTGTTGAAAAGAGTGCACCAGAGGTACCAAGGAATGAAGAGTTTGAAAAGGAGAAAGAGGATGAGAAGGATGAGAAGGCTGAGAAGGTTGAGAAGGTAACTACTACTACTGAACAGATGGTTGAAAAAGAGGTTGAAGTTGCTGTATCACCTAAACCAAAAAGAAAGAAATCAGTAGCAAAGAAGGGGAAGAAGACCAAGGAGATTGAAGAAACCTCAGACATTACCATGTGGATATACTTTGAACACATGGATGTTGATGCATTCAAAGTATTTAGAGGTGATGGTCAGTTTGAAATTTTTGCCAGCATACTTGGAATATTCAGAAAGCTGTCCAGGGCTGATCTCAAAAGGATGTATGAGATTGGATGCACTAAGGAAGTTGAAGACTTTGAGGAAGCCAGATTGCTGATTGAGGATCTGAAGATTATGTTTGCTCTCTCAAAGACAAAGGCTGAATCGAAGAAGAACAGCAAAAAAGACATGGATGACAGTGTTGGTGAAGAGAAAGTTGTGTCTTGGAGCACCTATGACAATAGGGTGTTCTCAGTTACTTTTGAGAAGGGCAGAATGAGCTATTTCCTAGTTGATAAGAGGTATGATTTTGAACCCATCATGATCAATAGCATGTTGGAGGTAAAGGAGAAAAAAGAAAAGCTATCTGATCTTGACAAGGAGTTGGTGGAAAAGTTGAAGGAGTAATTATTGGAAGTGAATGAGAGATATTTTGATGTAAAGATGATTGAGCAAAGACCCAAGAAAGTTACAGGATGGGGTGTTGATAAAGACTTAAAGTATGTGATAAGGATGGATGATGATTCTGAACTCAGTGATTCTGATTGGGTAAAGTGTTGGGTTTTTTGGGGTTCCCTCGGGTCAATCTGACACGAGGAACATCATGGATCTAGAAACCTCACTGGTTCGATAAATCCCATAGATCTGATAACCAAACTGGTAAAAGACCTATATGATAAAAAACATACTGATTTGATCTTTATGCGAAAACGTTTAAGCTAAAACCCTAAACAGCTTAATGATCTTAATCGATTGTTTTATTAATTCTAACAGTTATAGTGGATTTACCTGGATTGCTTGAGAATTGATCCACCAATGAACGACCTACGAATTGTTCCTCTAGCAGAACTGAAAACCGAAATCTGAAAAACCGAACTGGTGTTCCGAGGGAAGGGGGCGGCGCCGGTGGGAAGGAGAGAAAGAGGGAAAACTGGAAACTGATTATTGAATTATGAGTTGGTTCAATGATTTTTCCTTAAACCCATAAAGCTTATTTATATGGAGGAAAAATACAGTTTGTATATGATTCAGTTTCCTTATTGTAATTATCTTATTCTTTTCTTTCTGGAAAAGAATTTACTTATGATAATTACCTATATATATATATATAATTCTAGTAATTAATTATTATATATTTATTTAATCAAATAAATATACAATCTACTCAATTAATTAATAACCCTCCAACTTTGGGATTTCTGACTGAAATTACCCAACTGATTTATAATTGACTATTATAAATCCTAACCTTCCATTTGTGGATTTCATATAACTTATTCGATTTATAGGTCCTCATAGGTGTGACCCTCAAGTGTCTTGTAACATTGGATGTGTAATTACTTGGTTTGTCAATTCTGCACATAATTACTAACAGACTCCCACTTGTGCAAGTTGGCAATACCGTCTTAATTACACGGACCTAAGGAGGCCTCTAGACAGGTACTTAGGCTGACCAGGTTACAAGAACTCTTATACCCAGACTGGTGATTTAAACATTCCGTAAGGAAATAGTATCTATGAAACTACTGTTCATTGATTGGGTATATCTTGGCTTTTCCCTTTGCATCACGATATTTCATCTGTGAGTATGAGCTTGGAAGGTGTCAACTCTAAATACTCAAGATTCTGTTTTCTTGACTATCCGACTTTTAGTGATAGGTAAACGACAAAGAACTAATCAGTTCGTTTGGGCATGGCCATGCACTTCATCAGTACATTCAGTCAGTCAAGATGGGCCCAGAAATATCTCTCTTCAGAGAAGAGGTGCAAATCCCATCTTGCATATCTGCCTTTAACACCACGACTTCCGCTGAATCTAGTTACGCCCTTTATAGCCACCCTGTTACGGCGTGGCGGTTGAGCGCACTAAGTATTCAGTAGTCCTCATGATATCAAATCAGATACCTCAGGTAATAGGGACAACCACAGTGAGATTTACTTATGACTGTTTCCAAGAAGTAATCTCAACTGCGGATCATGTCCGATATTTGCTACCTTATCAAATATCTGTGCAACTTTTAGTCTACAACGCTTGTAGCTGTTATTTAGTAACTGATCATAACTACCTAAAAGTTCACAATGACTTTAACACCTTATCGGGTTCCCACCATGATAAGTCGTCACGGACAAATTTTGAATGAAAAACTGGAAAACTAGTTTCATTCCTGGATTATAAAACATGCAAAATATAAAAGTGATAAAGAAATTAATTTTGTATAGTCCATATTACACGCTGTAATAATAACAAAATTAATGACTTTTCTTAATAACTTTTATAATATCTATTTAACGTTTGTTAAATACTGATCTAAAATGAAGTATCACCTATCTTCAGTTTAAATCCTTTGATCAAAGTTTACCATTTTAATCAAAGTGATAACCAAATAATACAAGTCTGTATTTATTGATATTGTCTACTTGTATCTGCTAATCATTGTTTTGCAAACACTTTTAAAACAATAATTAGACTTCTATCATATTCCATGAACTTGGAGACCTGGAATAACTACCAGTTCCTGAATATGTAAAACTAAACTACAACTTTCCTTAGTTGCTGTGTAGATGAATGATTTCTACCTGAAATCAGATTCCATTTTACTTTACTGGTAAATTCACTGGAATTCTATATTTAATCCAACACTTTAATTATTGATTTAAAAGTCAATTATGTTTTTTCTTTGTTTCAAGGATCTTGAAACTTTTATCCTTTTGACTATAAGGTAAATTATATCTTATGAATTCTCATCCTACCTGGATCATGAATTCCGAGATATATTGAATCAATAATTATATCTTTCATTTTTTATCTTAGACTAGATAGAGAATAAATTGGGCTCCCACTAACTTATATGAAAACCAACTATTACTCAAAAATTCACTATTGACTTAGTCAAAACTTTGATTAGTCAATTATTTTAAGTAATATATTTAAGAATTCTGTCATTTATAAAACTTAACTGGATTTTGTTAAATCCTAATTCCAAAACTTGGAATTTTCCTAGTTTTATAAATACTGTTATTAACGCTATCTGAGTTAATATCCTAGATTCTCTTCTAAATATTCGAATAATTAAACTTGATCACATAAATGTTTTATTCCCAAAAACACATTCCTATAGAATTTCGTGTGTTTTGATAGTTTTCATATAAATTACTTCAATTTAATAAAGACTATAGACAATAACTAGGATCTTATTAAGTCAAAACTTGACTTTGCCAAAAACTTCATGCATAACAGATATTTATTCAAGACAATAACTTATAAAATTTAAAATTTATTCAATAAATTATAAGTATTTAAAAAGTAACCATAAATAAAACAACTGTTTCATAAATAAAATTGTCTTGAAAAATAAATGTCTAAAAATGAACTTTCATCTGGATCCTTGCAATTCTTGGGCACATCACTTCTGACCACCTGCAATAGTCATTTGCTCTAGGTATCAGTACACTTGTAAACTAACAAGTAAGAAGTGACAAACTAAAGCAATCACAAACATCTGAGGTTTACATACCTGCTTCATGATGCCTTGGGCAATTCTGCCTCCAGTGACCGACCTCATTGCATGTGAAGCAGCGGTTCTCGGTCCTAGCTTTGTTTGGCTTGACCTTCTTGCCCTTGCCCTTGCCTTTGCCTTTCTTGGGTGCACTCTGGACGGCCTGAACTGGTCCCTTCCCTTTGCTGGTGCTAGTATGCCCATTTTTCTTTTTCACCCCTCCATCTCTTACCATCAAGACATCCTTGGTCTTGGTCTTGTTCTTGTTCCCCATATTCAATTCAGCTGTCTTAAGCATGGAGTGTAATTCTACTATTGACTTCTCCATGTTATTCATGTTGTAATTGACTACAAAGGGCTTGTAGTCTTCTGACAGTGAGTTGAGTATAGTATCTGTTGCTAGCTGCAACGGAACTGGGTGACCAAGCCTTTCCAGATGATCCAAGTGCCGTTTCATTTTCATAACATGGTCACTTACTGATGTCCCTTTAACCATCTTGCGTTCATTAAATGCTTTTGTGGTGTCGTAACGTTCTGTACGAGCCTGTGTCTGGAACATGTCCCTCAACTGGCGGATCATGTCATAAGCATTTGTGTTTATGAGCCCTGCTTGCAGATCTGGGCTCATAGTTGCAAGCATGAGACAGGCGACATCCAGTAGATCATCTGAATGCTTCTTGTGGGCATTCCTAGCAGCAGCCGGAGCTGTTGCCGGAGGAGCCTCCCCAAGAGGCTCTTCAAGGACATACCATTTCCTTTCGTGTCTGAGCACAATCATCAGATTGCGCTCCCAGTCAAGGAAATTGGAGCCGGTTAACTTGTCCTTTTCTAGGATAGAGCGGAGGGAAAGATTGTTAGTGCTGGTAACAGTGCTTGCCATCTACACACATTAAAACTTTTGGTTTTTAGCAACTGTAAATAGATTAAATTCCAATAAATATCAATAAACCCTTAAATGATCAATTTATTGGACTAGGATCCTTATTTCATACGTCCTGATGTGCGGTATGTTACTATATTCTTGCTCCACCAGGCCCGTATTTATTTCGGGCTCCAAAAGGCTTAAAAAAATAAAAAATAATAAAACCTATTTGGACCATAGGCTCGTACAGAATAAATTAATTTGGGTAAAAAGGCTTAAAAAACTATTTGGATCCTGATGGGGTCCAAAAGGCTTAAAAAAATAAAAAATAATAAAACCAGGATTCTTACCTACCGAAATAAATACGGGCCTGGTGGAGCAAGAACATAGTAACATACCGCACATCAGGATCCAAATAGGCTTAATAAACTTGAATAAATTAATTTGGGTAAAAAGGCTTAAAAAAATAAAAAACAATAAAACCTATTTGGACCATAGACTTGGTTCAAAAACTGGGCTTGCGGGCCTATTATCAAACTGTAAATTTCGGGCCCGTCAGGGTTTTTTACGATTTGTCCGAAAAACGATCGGGGATCGAGAAACCCTAATCGCCATGCATCGTTTCGTGTTTCGCAAGCAATCACCACCAATCGTTACCGATTTGTAAACGATTGACGACGGCAACAACCGAGTCACTATCGCCACCGTGCTTGGCGACTGTAAAAACAACCACCATCGCCACATCGACGACACTGGCGATCAGCCACCATCGCCGATCGGCGATTCACTCAAATCAACAATCGTCACCATTAACGCCGGCTCGGATGCGATCGGTGATAGCAGCTTAACGAGCCGCCATCGTTTCCGCAATCATCGGCCGTTGATAGCGGCGACCAAAACTACCACCATCGCCACCTGATAGCGGCGGCCAAAACCACCACCATCGCCACCGATAGCGGTCAACTACCACCAATCTGGTGGTGATTGCGCCGGCGATCATCGTTCACTCTTCACCGAACTGGTGGAGCGACGCTTACGTGTGACGAGATTCGGCCGCAACCAATCGTGGTTCGGTCCGGTCAGTACTCGACATTGATTGACCTTGGCCGCGTGCGACTTCGGTTATCACCGAATCTGACCACCGCCATCTGCCGCTACAACCGCGACTGCCACCATCGACGCGGCTGTCGATCTGTGGTTTCGACGACGACGGCAACCAAGATCACCATCGCCGCCGCCAGCTGTTGTGAACAGCCACCACCGCTATTCGCCTTCGGCCGCCGTGGTTACCACCGATTGGTGGCGACCATCGCTTGCCCTTCACCGGACTGGTGGGGCGGTGATTGATCGTTGATCGGCCCTCGGCCGAGTTCGGCTTCGCCCGTCATCGGTTCAGCGGACCACCACGGGAACCACGGCCACCACCGATTGGTGGTTCTGGCCACGGTCGAAATTGAAAACGCCGCAACCACCAACTGTGGTGCGGCTGTCGGTTTTTGGTGCGACTAGGTGTAGCCGGCGATCGGCCTGGCGGTCCGGTCGGCTTCCTGCCGCCGTTCCACCGCCGGTCGTCGTTTTGGTGTTTTTGATTCGTTTGAAGCGATAAAAAAAACTTGATGTATATAAAAAATCCGATTTTGAGACGTAACAAAAAGGTTTTAACGGATCTCACAATTAGATTATAACAAACGATAAAACCTGTGGCTCTGATACCACTGTTGGGTTTTTTGGGGTTCCCTCGGGTCAATCTTACACGAGGAACATCATGGATCTAGAAACCTCACTGGTTCGATAAATCCCATAGATCTGATAACCAAACTGGTAAAAGACCTATATGATCAAAAACACACTGATTTGATCTTTATGCGGAAGCGTTTAAGCAAAAACCCTAAACAGCTTAATGATCTTAATCGATTGTTTTATTAATTCTAACAGTTATAGTGGATTTACCTGGATTGCTTGAGAATTGATCCACCAATGAACGACCTACGAATTGTTCCTCTAGCAGAACTGAAAACCGAAATCTGAAAAACCGAACTGGTGTTCCGAGGGAAGGGGGCGGCGCCGGTGGGAGGGAGAGAAAGAGGGAAAACTGGAAACTGATTATTGAATTATGAGTTGGTTCAATGATTTTTCCTTAAACCCATAAAGCTTATTTATATGGAGGAAAAATACAGTTTGTATATGATTCAGTTTCCTTATTGTAATTATCTTATTCTTTTCTTTCTGGAAAAGAATTTACTTATGATAATTACCTATATAGAGGAAAGTTCAAATACAAACCACTTTTTGGTTGTGAACGTGAGGACAACCGAGAGCGCGACACGTGGCGGCTTTGAGTGTAGTCCCCTCCTTTAATTCAATGCCCTCCCATGAATCGCGCCTAGTCATCCGCCGTGGACATGATGTGGCGCCTAGTCATCCGCCACGTGTCGCGCTCTCGGTTGTCCTCACGTTCACAACCAAAAAGTGGTTCACATTTGAACCCACCCCTACCTATATATATATATAATTCTATTAATTAATTATTATATATTTATTTAATCGAATAAATATACAATCTACTCAATTAATTAATAACCCTCCAACTTTGGGATTTCTGACTGAAATTACTCAACTGATTTATAATTGACTATTATAAATCCTAACCTTCCATTTCTGGATTTCATATAACTTATTCGATTTATAGGTCCTCATAGGTGTGACCCTCAAGTGTCTTGTAACATTGGATGTGTAATTACTTGGTTTGTCAATTCTGCACATAATTACTAACATAAAGATCTTAGAAGCTTGTACAAGGGATCATCTAAAGGAGATGTATGAGGTGAGATGTAAGGTAATTGATGTAGCTGTGGATGAAAGAACAAATTCTGAGAAGACTGAAAAGATGAAAGCTGCACTGGAATGTTTGTATTGGTTGTTTGAACCATTCAGACTTTTAGACTTAAGGAGTAAAAGTTGTGAAGTAGTGAAAGAGTGGAGATGGTATGAAAAGTGCAGAGTGTACAGTCTGAATATCAATGATGGTGACAAAGAGTATTATATGGAGGAATGTGATACTGATGCATTTGATGTACAAAGACTGCAAGGCATGGTGAATGCAAAGTTGATTACACGTGGAGAGCCTACTAAATCTGCAAGGTTGCTGGTAAAGAAAATCAAGACATACTTAAACATCAGACTCAAGAACTTAGCTCCTCATGTTTGAGAAGTTAAGTTAGCGGGAGATTGTTGACTCTGAAGATACCACTGCTGGAAGGTTACCACTGCTAGCTTTGGAGATACTACCACTGATAGTTCATCTGAAGATTACCACTGCTAGAATGTGTGTTAACACTGAAGGACAACTTACCACTGCCTGTACAAGAGTTACCATTGCTAATACAAGTTACCATTGCTGAAACAGAATTGCCACTGCTGTTGAAAATTACTACTGATTCTGTTTTGCCACTGCTGAGAAGATCAAGATAAGGAAAGGATTCTGTTGGAGAAGATATGGGATAGATACGATTATCTTGGAGATTATCTAGAGTAGATTTACTTTTCTTATTGTAATCTTGTAACTCGTATAAATAGCTGATATGTTCAATGTTTAGATACGAGTCTTTAAGCTTTTGTTTAGAATTATTAAGCCTCAAGATTGTTCTTGAATCCCTGCAATTGAGAAGAGTTGCACGTCTGGTTTGAGCCTGTTCAAATCAGATTGGGGCTTTGGTTGTAATCATTAAGCTTTTTGATTAATACACAATTTGTTCTACAGTTCATTGTTAAGTCAATCAAAGTGTTATTCCGCAAACTTCTTTGATTTAGTTTTCTGATTCTTGATAATTTCGATCCTGTCACTTAATTTTGATATAAAAAAGATACATATGATTACATCAAAATAGAAAATGATTCAACATTTTTAAATAAACCTTTGCTACACGTAAATGTACACCTAATTACATCAACATTAAGTCAAATAATATTAACGGGAAAAGGTATCAAATATTTGATGTATGCATATTAATTTAGGAAATTCTATGAACTATATATTTAATTTTGTTGAACGTTTTAAATGAATAAGAAAGTACACAAAACAGTAGAAAAAATGGGTTATGGACCAGATATAAAAGTGGGTGTAGAGTAGAGATGCACAAAAAATTTAAATATGTGATTTTGTATAAAAACCATTTGAAACCAAATTTAAATATGTGATTTTGTATAAATTTGGTCCTTGTGATGTGTTGAAAATAATATATTTCTTTCTTAAAGATTTATAGATTGTAAGATAATTGTTATGAATTGCAAAAATTTCATAATTTAGTTACTTATTTTAATGGTTACTATAACTAAAACAATCTTTAATTAACATAATTTTATAAAAATTGTGTTTTAAAAAATATTTTCTACCTAAAGTTTTAGCCGACCGAATTACAATTCTAACTGTTATAATTATACAGCAACAAATGGAGCAACTACAACGGGATCAAGTCGGGAGTTCAAATCCCATGAACGAGGATCAAATAGTTTAAAAAGTTTTGGGTGAACGTCGTGGGCATAAACGTGGACGGGGTAAAAAGTTACTCGCAGATGCATCTTCTTCAAGTTACCAACCGAACCAAGAAAGAGTCTATACGCAAAGAGAAGTTGATGAAATGATGCGTACCAAAATGCAAATATGGCAATCATACGTGACGCACTACGAAGAGCAAATATTAATGTTCCCGACTTTCAACCATTTGCACCATTTGCAAGTGAAAACAACGAAGACGGTGATAGTACTAGTGAAGAGGATTAGTTATATAATATGTTGTTATTCCTTTAAACAAACTTGTAAACAACATATGAATGTTTTTGTTTTAAACTATGAATGTTTGGTTTTAAAGTTTATTGCAAGTAATTTGATCTAAAAAGAGGTTTTAAATTAGTTATATTAAGCAGGTAAAAATTATTAATTCATTGTAAAAAAAAGATCCTTACCTTTAGCGACGACAAAGTCGTTGCTGAAAACATAAAAGGAAAAAATCCGAACGTTTAGCCAGGACAAAGTTGTCGCCAAAAGAAAAATATAAAATATAGTATTTATATGCAGCGACGACAAAGTCGTCGCAAAAAACCCAAAAACTTTTTTTGTTTTTTTAAAGCGATTACGGCGACAACAATAGTCGCCGATGTGACTTTTCGCCAGGACGTAGTCGTCGTCGCAGTAGACTTTCGCATACAAACCTTCAGCGAGGACACTTTAGCGACAATTTGTCCTCGCTGAAGGTTATTGGCGACGACATTATACCTTTTAGCCAGGACTATTGTTCTCGTCGAAAGGCTTTTTTCCTATACGTAACTGAATTTTTTTTAACACATACAAAATAGAAAGTCATTAGTTTTTTACACGACAGTTTTTAGAAGGATCCTACAATTACAAACACTCGTGCAATACACTAGTTTTTAACACGATTTTTTTTCTCTTTCAAAAAGCATTTTTTTTAATTTGTTAAAATGTACAATAACTTATAAATTTAATACCAATTGTTCTCTAAACAATATAAAATAATATGACGTTATAAATTTAGTTTCTCCTAGTATATCGTATCTCATTTGCATACGTTATTGTTAGACAATACCATTTGGGAAGAAAGTCCGAGAGCATAATTCCATAGTATATGACAACAAATTGATAAAATCCACACAAATTCAATAACCATTTGACATCTATTTTTTTAATAACATGTTAGTTTAACGGATATCATCGTGGCACCATGGCACCAAGTAACGATAACCCGAGTTTGAAACCTCTCCAAGAAGAATAACCATCCCCAACCTAGCCACCTAGTTTCCATTAAAAGGGGTTCAAGGCATTAGCTGGGATTCGAACCCGGCATCCGCCCGTCCGGGGAAAATCCCCCACAATAGTCTTCAACAAGAGTCAAACTCCTGACCTTCACCCTATAGCAACTATAACCCATACATCAAACCAACCCAGCTAGCTCTCATTTGCATTTGACATCTATTTATACCACAAAAACCCTCCGTTAATTCTAACAAACAACCAAATTAAACAAAAGATAACCAATTAAAATGGAACAAAATAAAGTATGTGTAGTAATGGTGCCATTTTTAGCACAGGGTCATCTGAACCAGCTCCTCCACCTCTCCCGCCTCATCTCCGCCTACAACCTCCCCGTCCACTTCGTCTCCGCCGCCGTCCACAGCCGCCAAGCGAAGCTCCGCATCCATGGCGGCGGATGGGACCCACTCTCCGACCCCAACCTCCGCTTCCACGACCTCCCGACCCCCTCCTTCCCGAACCCTCCACCGGACCCGAACGCCGCGGTTCGCTTCCCGAACCACCTCATGCCGTCGTTCAAGGCCGTCATGCACCTCCGGGAACCGTTCGCCAATCTGTTGTCCGACCTTTCGGCCACCACGGATCGGATCGTTATCATTCATGATTACCTAATGAGCTCCGTGGTGCAAGACTTCGTTTTGGTACCTGCGGCCGAGGCTTACATGTTTCAGAGCTGTTCGGCCTTCACGGCGTTTTGGTATCATTGGGAGGTGACGCGATCGCCGCGTTTGGACGACGAGATCGAAGCGATATGGAAGAAGGTTCCGTCGCTTGAAGGGTGTTTCACGGACGATTTCCTCGCGTTGCTCGATTCCGAAGACTCGTCTTTTAAAAAGATCGGCTCCGGGACGCTTTACGACACGAGTAAGGTGTTGGAAGAGAAGTTTCTAGAATTACTTAAGATTGAGGAGGTCTCGGGTACATCGAAGAATTGGGCCATTGGCCCGTTTAATCCAGTGACAGTAACCGAATCGAAAGATTCGGTTACCGACCAATCGAACAGGGAACTATTCGATTGGCTTGATAAGCAGGAAGTGAATTCGGTGATTTACGTTTCGTTTGGAACGACGGTTACGTTTACGGACGAAGAAGCGAAAGAGATCGCGATCGGGTTGGAGGAGAGCGGGGTGAAGTTTATTTGGGTGGTGAGGGATGCCGATAAGGGCGATATTTTCGAGGGAGAAGATCGGAGGATCGAGCTTCCGGAAGGGTTCGAGGAGAGGGTGGAAGAGCAAGGGCGGGGGCGGGTGGTGAGAGGTTGGGCCCCACAGATTGGGATATTGGGGCATCGATCGACGGGTGGGTTTATGAGTCATTGTGGGTGGAATTCGTCGATGGAGGCGATAACGATGGGGGTCCCGATCGCGGCTTGGCCGATGCATGCCGATCAACCGAGGAATGCGACGTTGATAACGGAGGTGCTCGGGACGGGGATTTACGCGAGGGAGTGGGGGCGGAGAGATGAAAAGGGTGGGGGCATCGATGGTGGCGGGGGCGGTTCGACGGTTGATGGTGTCGGAGGAAGGGTGTCGGGTACGGAAGAAAGCGGCGGAGCTTGGTGGCGTTGTTCGGCGATCGGTGGAAGATGGTGGCGTTATGCGTAAGGAGTTGGATGCCTTCGTTGATCAAATTACTAGACCATAAGATGTAGTGAAAATGATATAGAACCATTGATGAAAAATGATTAGTGTTATGATTTTTAGTTTTTATAACGTTTATTAATGCAAGTTAAATTTTATAACTAATCATTATCATTATTATATAAACAATACTTGGTTCACATAATGATAATAATAGAGTGAGAAAAATTCATAACTTAAGAGTGAGAAATAACCGATACATAAATTCATAACCCCGTGTCCTCTTAAGTTAACACGCAATTTACAAATTCATAAAACCTACTCGTCGGGTTCAGCCATAGGTTGGATCAGGTAATGGGATTGTCCCATAAGGAGGTCCAATACCAATAAAACGTGCGTGTACGTTAACTTGTTGTTATCTACGTAACAAACGTTTGTTTTTCCTGTACTTATCCTTTGAAAGATAACTATTTTATGTGAAAACATCAATGTCACATTTCCTTAGCTTTGTTACCTCATTGTCCTCTTTCTACATGTCTTAATATAGTCGGATGGAAAAGTAGTTGTCCCCGAAAATTCTCATTGCATTCTTATTCCACTATGATATATTGATATTAAGATGTGGGATATCTCTTATATGTTTTTAATCCAAGTTTATACTCTTTTTTTTCAATTTATGGGTATTAATAAGGTGAAGAATTGTATGAGAACTGAGAAGTGACTTTAGCCTGAAAAACATGAGAAATTAATATGAACGATTGATAACTAGTTCTCATCTAAGTATCTAACGGCCACTTCTTACGTTAATTCAAATTCTCATTGAAACCCAACTCTTTCAATAATTAATGGACAATGATAAAGCGTGAGAATTTGAGAAATTAAATTTAGTATCTAATCCGTTCATTTAAATGATATTCTACGTGTCTTAAAGGATGTCTTTTTTTAATTGATTTCAACTATCTTGAGAAAGACAAACAAATAAACAAATCTAACATGCACCGAAATTCATATATAGGAACCTCATCATTAATCAAGTAATCAAGATTAAGATCTCCAACTTACCTGCCTAAAAGTTGGAGCATAATTTCAATATTCAACGAGCTAGAGAAAAAAAATGATATGGGTCCATTGTTACGTTGCGTCACGAATGCCGTTAACCACCTATTTCTAATTCAATACCATCTTTTTAACATGTTCTTTTAAACAGAGAAAAAGAAAAACTAAGGGTGTGTTTACTTGTGGAAAACTGTTTTCATTTTCATAGAAAACGTTTTCAGAAAATAGAGTTGGGTTTTCATTTTCAAATTTCATAGAAAATTTTAGAAAACTCGTTTACTTGGAATGATGGAGTTTTCATTTTCCATTTTTAGAAAATTAGAAAATTCGTTTAATCGTGCATTTTCTGTTTACTTTTCGTTTTCCATTTTTTCAAATATTGCAACGGCGGCGGTAGCGGTGGCGGCAGAGGCGGTGGCCTCGGGCGTGGTGGTGGTGGTGGCTTCTACGGCGACGGCGACGGCGGTGGTGGCGGTGGCTTCTTCGACGACGGCGGTGGCGGCGGCCTCGGCGGCGGTGGCGGCGGCCTCGGCGGCGAGGACGGTGGTGGCGATGGCCTCGATGGTGATGGTGGTGGCCTCGGCTGCGATGGCGGTGGCCTCAGTGGTGGTGACGGTGGCGGCGATGGGAGGGTGGTCGTGGCGTTGGCGGCGGTGGTCGCGACGACGAGAAGGGGACGACGGTAGCGAGACGACGGTAGTGGCGGCA